>CABHPP010129376.1:0-23252 GCA_902168425.1 Peromyscus attwateri
CAACAGGTAAATGAATGGGACACAAAGACAACCCAGCAATCACTGTGTTCTAACAGTGATCCAGGCTACCCTGTGAAGTAATGATTTATGGAATATTCAGAGAGTGTGGGGCTGACCTGTAATGCAGGAACTCAACAGGATGAGAACGCCAGGGAGGCAACAGGAAAAGCTATGGATTCTGCCTTCCAAAATAAGGAGTAGGAAGACAGATTCCTTCAAACAATTTCAAGACATATAGGTTAACACTGTCATTGAGGGACACAATCATGGAAGATGAAGTCTTTGGTTTCCATAGAGGTGGTGACACAGGACTGTCATAAGTGAGTCAAGCTTCACTTGCTTGGTGATGCTCTATGTTTGGAGTGTGAGAGCGCTGATTTTCTTCCTGAAATTATCCTCACCATGCTCTTCCACAAGACACTTTTTCTCTCAAGCACTAAACTCTTCTTATCTTGCTTTAATTTCTTAAGAGAGCTTTCAATATCCAGGCATGCTTTCATGTTCCTTCTTGTTGACTCCAAATCTAGGAAGTGAGACTAATACTCCATCTGAATGTAGTAGAGTGAACACCATCTGGCATTCCTATACTACAGTGCACATGGGCCACTAGAACCCATTTCAGCACAGTCAGGAAATACCCATTCAGGCACTGCAGGGATGGCTCAGCAGTTAAGAGCACTGGCTGCTCCTGCAGAGGATCCAGGATTGATTACAAGCACCCACACAGCAGCTCACAACCATCTGTAGCTCTGGTCCCAGGGGATTGGATGCCCTTTTCTGGCTTCCCTGGCCACCAGGCATACACATGGAATATATATACACACACACACACACACACACACACACACACACACACAAGCACACACACACATATATCTCACCCATACATACATTTTTAAGTAAAAACACCCATGCAGTGATGTTTGTGTATATAAAAGAAACTCTTAAGTTTTTATGCCTTAAAAAAAATCCTACAGGAAAGAAAACATTGGCAAAGTATCAAGTATGTTGTCCACAACTCTAACTAGAAATGTTGGAACTTGAACTTGGCGGGGGTTTTTGTTTCCCTTTGCTTCAAAACAGACTGACTTGGTTGAAATTGAGGGATGATTCTTGAATGCAGGTGCAGATGCTAATTATAATGAAGGCACAAAATCTGGAGAAGGCAAATGCAGGGAAATAGGAATGAAACCACAACAGAAGTTCTATTGGTATACATAACTGAAAAAGTTTCCAAACAAGTATGCAAGCTGCCTGATGAGGATAATCTGCATTTCTTATAATGAAATAGAGCTGCCAAGATGAAACATTTATTACTAAGAAATGTGATTGTCTAGTTGTTCACTGCTTGAATATTTATGAAGTTTACAGTTCACATGTGACATTTCCATAAACTGTCCTGATTAATGAATTTAATTGTACATGTTAGGAGCTGATTTCTTAAATCATATTTTGTTTTGTTTGTATGCATGGTATGAAAGAAAACTTCCAGACTGAACAGTGCTCAGTGGATTTGAATTGGGTGACAAACCTGCCACACCCCATAAAGTAAGCAGTATGCATTACTGCAACACTGAGTGAGCAGTATTAACAAGGTAAATTCATGCTCATTGCTAGATTTCCTGAGCTGGCATAGACCATGGGTTAACTCAGAAGTTTTGTCCAGGGGACTCTTAAGTAAATACTAAGACCAGATATTAAAATGAAAAGGTTAATACAAAACCTTCCCCACATAGTTCTTCAGAGACATATACTACAACAGAGAGGGACTTTCATAAGTCTTTAGCTTGTAAACAACAGGAAGGGCTAAAGGAAGGAAGTAATGGAAGTGACCTACTGCTCACCTTTCAGAGCCTCTTGGATTTCTATTTTGTTCTACAAAAAGAATGAACTAATAGGGACTTGATACAGGACTGTAAACCTTGTGTGTTCCCCTTGAGACTGGCTGGTACGTCGGTCTCCATCTCTTTCTCTATTTTTCCTTACAACTTCATATGTCCTCTAAAACTCAAGACTTTAGAAATCTCCATTTGTATGTATGAGACCAAATGCATCTTGCTCACTTTTGAAATCACCATCCCCAACTAGGACAGTTTGAAGTATATTGATGGAGTGAAGATTGACACTTTCGGCACCAGGGAAAGAGCTTAAATAAAGATGCTTCTCTAAGTCATAAAAAGATAGACATCCTTAAAAATCATATAGTAATCTTGACCTATTGTAATATTAAAACCCAAAATTTTTTATGTATTCTTAGGAAAGTTAATCTCCTGATAAAATTTTTTCCATAAGTTATTTATGCTTGCTCTTATCTCTCAGTAGAGGCTAGAAAAGTAAACATGCAGACATGTTTCAAACCCTCCTTTATCTACAGATAATTTATAATTCTAGTCTTAGCAGTTCCTGAAAAACTCCACCTTTGATCTGCTTTATTGGTTTTGAACTACTCATTTATTCCTGTTTGATAAAATATTCTTCTGTATTTCAAGACATAACAACCTGATACCACCTCTCCCACTTGAATTAGCTGTAAAATAAGCCCATGTTAGTAAACTTTTGAATAGTTCAAGGATATTCTATCTGCAACATTTTCTTTATTGGTTTGATCACCATTCCCAGAGAATGAACAAAGGTAGATATTGTGTTTTCTGTAGTATTATTTCTTCAAAACTGCTGTTTTTAAGCAAGCACATAAGCATGTCATTAATAATGTAGGGATGCATTCAGCTATGAAGTGTCTTCCCTGTAGATTTTATCTATAGTATTTGTCATTATTTCTCTAATATGGCATCTTGGCAGATTACCGGTAGACCTAACTATAGGTTTAATTGCTATTCAAGCCAAGCCCACCTTGTACAACAGCCACAAAATTTGGGCACCTTTTTCTTGGGAATACGTTTGCCATAAAAAAAAAAAAAAACAATAGGTAAGGAAGCCATATCTCTATTTAGAAGTCACAATGAAAGCTTAAGCAGTATAATCGCTTCATAAAAATTCAAACACAGTTTGTGTGCATGACACATTTGTAGACCAAATGTAGCTTGCCCTAGTCAAAAGGAATCTGTAGTGGGTTGAAAATTAGTCACAGAAGACATGTTCATCCGGAATGTGACTATACAAGTGCACTTAGGTTAGGATCTGAAGATGAGAGATCCTAGTATCCAAGGATATGAGTCCTTATGACAGAAGAGAAGGGAAGAGGCAAGAGGCAGAGATAAAGGCCAAGAAAAAATGAAGGGTAGACTGCCACAGGCTAAGAAATGCCTAGAATCAATAGAAGCTCTTAACTAGGTTCTGGATAGAACAAGACCTGTTGACTCTAACTTCTGGCCTCTGGATTCCAGAACTGCGATGGAGCAAATGTCCTCTCTCAAGCCCCTGAGCTTGTGGGAACCCGTGTTAACAGCCTAGAAAGCTAACACTGACACTGAGATCAATGTGGGGACTGAATGCTCCTAAACATATTTGTACAGAAAACCAACAGGGCAGCAGAGCAGGTGCCCAACTGCTCGAGGAAAGGATGCTCTGGCCTCTGCATTCTGAAAGAGAAGCAGGGATTTTATTTATTTATTTGTCATTGAGACAAAGATTTGTACTTAGAAATACTGCACAGAAGCAAGGAACCAAGCGAAGTTTCATCTTATTTTTGATGGCACTGGCAGCCTCAAGTTTCAGGCAAATGGCATGAAAGTGACACCCTTCTTCATGGGGGACCACAGTGATGACAGTGATACATGTGCAAGATTTCTAACATTTTGTAGATTCTTAACCTTTTCTCTCACTTTCCTTTGCAGCTTTCAAGGCAAGCAAGACAGACTGCACTAAAATGAATTTGTCAATACTTTATTTTCCAATTATACATAAGGTAGTGTTTGGAAAACATACCTGATGTCTGCAATACTTTTTAAAGGAAAGAGAACCATACAGAATATTCATCACTCTCATTTTGTTTGTTGACATTTACATAAAAATATACATTAAATTTTAAATTAGGTTTATGACTATTTCCACATATTTCCACCTGAATGATTTTTTTACAGAAATTATCTAAAGCCACACACTTATATAGATAATTTATTGATTACTGATTAAACCAATACCTTTATATTTCATGGGTAGTGCTACAAAACAGCTTTCTACCCAGCGTGGCAAGGGCTGTCTATGAGCAATAATTGTAAGAACTAACCATGAGTCAGACCCGGTTTAAGAATCTCATCTGGATCATTACATTTAATGTTTAAAAAGTCATGAACTTGCTATTACTAGGCTCATTTTATGGGTGTAGAAACTAAGGCTGAGATGGGATTAAATAACTTGCCCAATGTCAAGCAGTTGGTAAGTGGCAATCTGATTTCAACTTGGTACCACAGTGACCTGTCACCACCGGTATGAGCAAATGGAGATTGTGGTAAGTACTTATATTTTTACCTGATGGGAGTATATTGGGAGATGTGGTTATTTATTCCAACTTAGGGAGTCTGGAAAGGCTGTATGTATCAAATTGGATCTAGTGGACTTAGAAAGTTCACACATGTCAGAAAATGCATTTCAGCTGAAGAGATTAGTTAAAATTGAAAAGCTCTAGAGAGCACTTCTCCAGAAGGGCACTGGGCAATCCCAAGCACATAGACAATATCTACATTCTGTTTCCTACCTCTCACTGCCCAGTCCCAGAGCATGGCTTAGCTCTTCAAGAAATACTGAGGCCTCTCTGCTTGATCATCAGAGTTCTGCAGCCCTGCCAAATGTTAATCTGGAGGCCTAGATGAGGGCATCTGGTCTCCACATCATTGCTCTTAAACAGGATTCAGATAATTTGTTGCCGGAACATCTTGTACTGTACATATAATGCCTCAAATTCAAGCGATTTTCCTCATATTTAAAGTCCTGACCCTGCTTCAGATTAATTCAGTAGTTTTGATTGCTAGCACTAAGGCAGAGGAAAACATTACAATTTGAGAAGGTACTTCCATAATTACCGATTTGTCTCTAAGCTAGTGTGTCTTTGGCTCTTCGTACTCTTAAAATTTAAAGTCGTGATTTTCTGTCTCTTCAATTAAGGGTAGAACTCTGTGGTGCTGCCTTGAGAGTAAACAGAGTGATATTGAGAAAGGAAAATGATAGTATCAAATAGCTTTGGGGATCCTGCAATAAAATACCATGTTCATCTCTAAGTTTGAAAAAGCTCACTGGAGGAATCATCTTGCATTCAGCAAACATTTTACACTTGTTCTGAAAGCAGGCATCCTACTGTGTGCCATCAATAACTGAAGGACTTTACAGAAATGGTTGAAGCCTGCACATTTAAATAATATCATTATACCTGTTGGTAGGTTAAAAAAAAAAAAGGTTCTCAAGGAAAATAACTTGCGCAAACAACCCTAAGTCATATATGATATATTAAGATAATTTAGACATTAATATTTTTCATATTGTAGTTAATAAATTATGTGAAGCAACATCCCCTGTCCCTAAGTGTGTTTTCAAGCTAGACAGACAAAAAATGAAACACAGAGCCGGGCGGTGGTGGCGCACGCCTTTAATCCCAGCACTCAGGAGGCAGAGGCAGGCGGATCTCTGTGAGTTCGAGGCCAGCCTGGTCTCCAAAGCGAGTTCCAGGAAAGGCGCAAAGCTACACAGAGAAACCCTGTCTCGAAAAACCAAAAAAAAAAAAAAAAAAAGAAACACAGAGAAAAATAAATGAATAATAGTTTTGCCCATCTTATAGTGCTATGGTTATGTAAATTAGCTTACACTGACTACTTAGCCAAAAAGAACTTGAAGTCTGCAAGACTCTAAGTGACAGACTTGCTATCAAGCAGAATGGAAAACATTTAAAAATCTACCTGATTATGGAAGGTGAGGCTCTTTCATGCGATCTAGACAGGCAATGTTCAAACAATAAATTTTTCTAAAATTATGACATATTCAGCTAGCACAAAGAAGAAGAGTTATCTCTGGAATGTTGTGAAGATTATAAAAGCCAGGAAAAGAGATTAGAGGGGAAATATGTGCAAATGGAGACGCATGTTCAGGATGACATGAGAGGGTCATAAAGGTTCTGATAATTGGCCAAGAACTCATTTCATCATGAAAATTTCAATTCACTTCCGTTTGTGCTTAGATTAGGTAGCACTGTCCCCAAACTCCTTAAAACAATTATGTGACTAGCGGTGATCTCCTAGGAATGGTATTTGGGGTGACAGTGGTAAAATGATGGAGTCTTCTAGTCTTACAGTGGCAGGCTTTTCTGATTAGATCTGGACAGAACAGAATTTATATGTCAGTAATGAAGAAGAGGGAGCAAGTGCTTTCATATCTGGGGATAGAGAATATAGCATTTCCTGTAGGCCTTGAGAGATATGCAGTGTTTGAATAAAACAAAAATTGGTAAAAGAGTTTTTACTGGGGATGAAAATGATGACACACAGGCTGGGGATTTCAATTTTTATTCTGGAAACAGAACAAAATGATTCAGACTAATTTTAGTGAGCCACATATTTAAAATCAATGAAAAATAAGTAAGAAAGATGTTTAATGAGAGACGGGGTTTCAATACTAGGATATAAGGAGTGCTATTCCACACTAAATGGACTCATGGGGTTTCTGATAGAATGAACAAAATAGCCTGGTGATAGATAGCCTGGACTCAGGAGCTAAGTGTGAGGTATTTGTAAAGTCTGGAAGTGAGTATGAGAATTTGAACTTTGAACATGCTGAGTTTAAAGGGCTGGCAATTCATAAATACCAACCACTGGGCATGCAAGGCAGGAATTGGGAAGTTTTTCTGGATGATAGATGCCTAGCAGAGTATGATTGTGAAGGGCTCAACTGATGATTAAAACTGTTCCACAAAAAGAAAGATAGAAGATGTCAGAGTAAGGATTCAGACATGGTTTGGGGATTGAGAAGTTGAAACTGAAGATAATAGAAGTCACTTATTTTTCTGTTCCTGGAATCCATATGAGCTTCCAAGAGACAAGGAGCTAAGTGAACAACAGCTAAAACCAGGTGATTTTCTTAGTTTCTTAGAAAAGATACCACATTAAAGAGTCCTTTCAGTTTGGATGGAAAGGAAACTATTTCTAACGACCTCTTGTGCTATAAGACTTCATGAAAGACCTGCTTGCATTTGTATTTGTCACTCCAGACTTGTGCCAACTACCAACACATCCATCTGGGCTTTGGAAAAGTTGGTACACACCAACAATTGTGTCAACGGTTGAATACTCCAAGTAATTGAACTCTAAACCCCTCCAACATTCACCCAGCTCTCATTTTTACAATGTAGTCCTCAAACCCTTTCATATTTATGTATTTTAAAAATGTGTGAGATAACTGGAATTTCCCTTGGTATATTTTCCTAGATGACAAAAGTATTTCTGGTCTTGGCTTTAATGAAACAACAAATAAGGAAAGTAATATACCCTCCCATTAATCATGTTTCTGTTGTATTTTTTTTATCTCAACTTCCTGCTTAAAGTCCTGTTTCAAAGGGTCAAAATTTTCGCTACTTTCATAAAAATATTCTCATTATGCAATATAATTTTTTTAAAGATTAGTTTTTAGGTCAGCAAAGATATATTTGAAATCTCCACAAGAATTGCATCTTTGAGGTAACTCTGTTTTAAATCCAAACTCATGGGACTCAAAACAGTAAAACTTCCTACTCAGAAAAAAAAATTAAATGGGTCCCCAAAATGGATTACTATGTTAGTATTGATACTAAGATACAAGGTTTCTAAATATGATGGTCAATCCATTATAGCTACGTATATTGCCTGTCATAGCATAACATGTCCTGATGGCTACCTGTCTTGTAAATGTGTCTCAATGCCCCACAGTTTGGGAGGGACTTAACCATATCTATTAACAATGCAGGCTCTAATCGAACCTGGAAGAGAAATTTCAGATGAGAAATCTAGGACCATCAGGCATGGGAGGTTCTAGAAAGTTCTATGCCATACTTGGTCTCCTGACTACCTTAGAGAAACTTCTATTTTATTGAATCTTGTCAGGAATACCCAAAGATTTGGGGTTGGCTCTTTTTTATACAAATTATACATCAGTCTCAAATGACAACTTCATGATGTTTTGTCAAAATTAGCCAGATTCTAGAGTCATAGGAGATCTTATTGTAGGTATATGTAGTAGAATAAAAATTTCAGAACAAGAAAATGGGCTAAAATAATAATGTATCTTAAAGCAGATTCATATTCACACTGAGGACACTAGAAAAAAAATTTATTTAAATAAAAGAGGAAACATAACTTGAGGCTATATAATAAGAGCAGTGTTTCTCAACCTTTCTAATGCTGTAACCCTTTAATACAGTTCCTCATGTTGTGGTGACCAAAGTGACTGTAGCCAGCCTGGGCCGGGCAAACATGGCTCTGGCAGGCCTTGCCCATCTCCCCGATTGCCTCTGTCTTGCTAAAAATTATTAGATTATATTCCTAAAACTAGCCACCAAGGTCTATTCCCTTATTTGACCACTTACTCCTCCTGAGGCTGACTACCAAGGTCCAGCTATTAAAGTCCTAAAGTCTAGCAATCAAAAGTCGCCTTTGCTTGCCCTAATTAACATGCCCAGTTAAAATTAAACACCTCATCCTAACACTGGGTTTCCCCTTTTACCTTTATAAACTGCTGTTTTCCTGTGGGCCATATCTGTCTCCTCTCTATCCAGAGGTAATCCCTTTGTCCTACCTTACCCCAGCCCCAGGACAAATATCTCTGATCCCTCTGCCTGTTCCCTCCCCCCTCTCCCTTTCTTCTTTTCTCCTCTCCCTCATTCTCTATCCCATGTCTTTGTCTCTTATTCTCTGCCCTTTGTCCCTTCAGGGCAAACAAATCTTTGTGCTGAGAACTTGGTCTTGGGAGTCCTGAGCTGATACTTTTCCTGTCAGTGACTCCCAACCATAAAATAATTTCATTGCTACTTCATAACTGTAATTTTGCTACTGTTATGAATTGCAATGTAAATATCTGACATGCAGGATAGCTCATATGTGACCCCTCTGAAAGGGCAATTTGACCCACATGTTGAGAAACACCACCTCAAAAGTATATGGTTCTAATCAAATTGTGTTTCAAGGTATCTCATGGCACAGAGAGCCAGGGTTTAAGCTACTAAACAATATCCTTAGTTTTCCAATAGAAAGTAGATGGTCCATGTAAGATGAATTGCTAAATGGTCTTATAAACAAAAAACCCGGAGCCAGATATTGGGGTGAAAACTGAGAGATCAGAGGGATAGAAAAAGTCACAGCTACAAGTTCTTACCACTAGGAATTCCTCAGCCAAAAAGAGAGCTACTTCCTGTATACTCACACCTAGATCCTTTCTGTGCCCTGCCATCTCATTTCCTCTCTCGGCCCAGCGATATCACTTCCTCTTTCTGCCCAGCTCTATTACTTCCTGTCTGTCTGTACAGACCTCCAGACCTCTATGGTTAACTAGTGCTGGGAATTAAAGGCATATGCCACCATGCCTGGCTGTGTTCCCAGTGTGGCCTTGAACTCACAGAGATCCAGATGAATCTCTGCCTCCTGAATGTTGGGATTACAGGTGTGTGCTACCACTGCCTGACTTCTATGTTTAATATAGTGGCTGACTTTTTCCACTGATATCCAGGTAAGTTTTATTGGGGTGTACAAATAAAGTATCACCACAGGTCTATATTACAAAATGATTCCTACTGGGGCCCCATTTTTCTTTACAATTGTAAAAAAAAAAAAAAAAAAGATCGATTATGCCTAGAAATTCTATAAAATCCTTCTCTCACAAATCTAGCCTCTTTCTGTCCCTCTCAATAATAATATCGGGCACAGACAAAAGGACAATTTTGTTTGGGGTAAGGGTTAAAATGATAATGTTGTTATCTGACTGCTATTCTGCTATTCCCCTTGCTTCTCCAAACTGGAATATAGTATACAACCAAAATAATAGGAGAAATAAAATAATTAGTCACAAATCCTAGTTATAGTAATTTGTACATTAAAGACCATTTTCCCTAAAATTCAAATTATCTACCTTACATGGGGTTATAGCTATAAAACCAAATTAGCCAGAATCAAATTAAAAATTAAAATAATAATAAATTATCTCAAGTAATTTTTAGACATTACATAAAACATACATGGCTGTGACACACATGGAAATTACAGCCAGTCTTGTTTCAAAGCATGTTTGGGAACAAGGCTTAAGATGCTTGTTCTCGTCATCCATTGCTTTGAATTTCTTAGGCCACAGACTATGTTCTTAATTATTTCACTTCTGGGTATCACACCCGTATTAAATATCATATGTAAATGCTATATCAACCATAGAGGGAAAAGTAGAAAAGAATCAGACTTGGATTGTGATGGCTAACGTTATTTCGTTCAGGTTTTTATAAATTAAAAGTTTTGAATTAGCATGCACAGTACTAGTTTTAACACTAATAAGAGCATTTTCAAACAAAATTTGCTTCTGCTGGTTCTCCTCCTCCCCTCCTCCCTCTTCATCCCTGGGTCCCCTTTCTGTTTTCATGTCACTTGTAACTCTACACCTGTTTATCACCTTTCTCAAGTCTCCTTATAGTCATAGCCTATACACATACATCAATACTCCTATACAAACAGATAAACATCATAAGTGAGGTCCTACATATGAGCTAAAATGTGCAAATTTTCCTAAAATTTCATGACTTCATTTTCCTTGACTGAGCCGTGAAAGCTCATTGTCTATGAACCACAGCTCCATGGTCCATTCACCTATTCAAGCAGTGTGGGCTGCTGAGGTCTCCTTGCTGCCCTGAATAAAGCAGCAATGAACATGGATAAGCAAGTATCTCTGCGGTAGGAGAAAGACTCCTTTGGGTGTATGGCCAAAGTGGGAGTAGTAGAGCTGTGACATGTGCCCTGAGAGTCTGCAGTTTTTTGAGAAGCGTCCGCCTTGATTTCTATGATGGCTGTACTAGGTGATACGCCTACCTTAGGTGAATAAGCATTTCTTTTTCTCTACATCCCTGCCCAAGTATACTGTTGTCCCTTTTTCTTGATGATAGCCATTCGGACTGGTGTGAAAGGAAATCTTGCTAATTTTATTTTTATAATTTTTTTACATTAAAATTATTTTGATCACATTTCTTCCCCTCCCCTAACTCCTCTCAGATCCTCTCCCATTTTTTTAACCTACCCAATTTCATGTTCTTTCTCATCGCAGTGTTTTTATAATATTTTTATTTAATATTTAAAATTTTCATACATGTATACAATGTATTTTGATCTACCCTTGTACCTTCTTCTATATTACCCCAAAATCTCTGAACAGGTTTCCTTTCTAACTCCCTGTCTTCTTCAGATACACACACACACACACACACACACACACACACACACACACACACAAACACACACACATATTTTTTATCTATATGGTCACTGAGAATCTTATACATGTGTACCATTTATTTTGATCAGATCTACCCTCCATCCTCTGCCTCCAAACTGTCGCAAACCTCCACCGCATTCCCCTCCCAACTTCGTATCTTAGGGTTGCTGTTACACACATGGTATTGGATCATCCACTGCAGCATGGGCAATCTATGAGAGGCCATACCCCAGAAGAAACCGACTCTCCCTCCTCAAGTTACCATCAACTGCCAAATAGCTCTCAGCTCAAATTAGTTTTGCTTTTTTAATTTATTTTTTTTATTTATGTGTCTATATGTCTCTATGGGATGTGTACATGCACTTGGGTGTGGCAACCTCCAGAAACCAGAAGAAGGTGTTGGATCCCCTGCAGCTGATTACCGGAAGTTGTGAGCTTCCTAATATGAGTTCTAGGAATGGAATACCAGACCTCTACAAGAGCAGCAAGCACTCTTAAGGACTGAAACATCTCTCAACCCTATGCTCAAAGTAGTTTTAATGTGCATTTTTCTCAAGGCTAGGGCTATTGAACACTTTCTAAAGTACTTGTATATTTATATTTATATTCATTTCATTAGCTCATTAATTGATTGGTAAGCTTATTTTTTTGTTGTTTTATTTTTGCATTCCTTTATATATTCTAGGTACTAACTTCCTTTTTTTTTTTTTTGAGCTGAGGACCGAACCCAGAGCCTTGTGCTTGCTAGGCAAGCGCTCTACCACTGAGCTAAATCCCCAACCCTCCTATTAACTTCCTTTCTAAAGTACAGCTGGTAAAAATTTTCTCCTCAGAGGGATTGGGGAATGGGAAACCGGAATCAGACTATATTGTACAAAAAAAATCTATTTTCAATAAAAGAAAAATAGAGGGGAAAAATTTAGCACAATTACATTTGTCTCCCTCTTTTATATAGACTATTTCCTTTGCTAATAGTCTTGCCATGAAGAAGTTTTCAGGCATTCCCATTTGTTAAATCTTGATGCTATTTCCTTTACTAGAAGCTCTGCACAGAGTGCATTTCCTATGTTCTCAAGCATTTTGAGATTTAAATTAAAGTCTATGATCCACTTTGAACTGATTTGCAGAGTGACAGATATGGATCTATTTTAAATGTTCTATAAGTGGATATCCAGTTTTCCCAGAACCATCTATTGAATAGTCTGCTCTTTTCCTTAGTGTATGCTTTTGATATTTTTGTTAAAAATGAGGCCAAGGGTGATGGCATATGCCTTTAATCCCAGCACTCAAGAGGCAAAGATGACTTGATTCCATGTTCCTTGGCCATGGCCACTCATATTTGGTTCAGAACTAACTATATACATTTTCCTTTTAAAGAAAACAGTAGAAGTCAAAACACAAGAAGAATTTTCAGGAAGAAGGAGGTGAGTTAAGGTGTTCTGGATAGTAGAGACAAAAAAAATCAAAAGGATACGTGGTCTTATTTGATAGGAAAAGGACAGAGTATAAGGCCATTGTAAATGATTTAGGTATGTGCAGCATATGGAGAAACTAATTGAAGAAATTTGAGTCTTGCCAAGTTGGTTTTTAATCCTTTTTCCATTTGTATTTAAAAAGCATCCTGCACCTAGAATATGTTTGCATATACAAAGTGGGGAAAATGAATAAAACAAAAAACTCTTAGTAAAAACTTTCCATGTCACTAGCTTCAATAAAACCAGCTCCTTCCAGGCTACTGAGAGAGTGGTCAAGGGTCAGCTAGCTGATAGCATCTAGAAGAATGTCAGACTGTAGAATTCCAGGTCCCTCCAGGACTTCCTGAGTCAGAACCTGCATTTTTAATGTGACCTTCGGGTGTGATTCATTCATTAAGGTTTGAGCAGGGTTCCTGCCCAAAATACTGTTTTGTCTACATGTGAATTTAAGAATATTTATGGCTACAAATATGTTGAAGGATCTATTTACACATTATTGGACAATAACCATGATGTAAGACTGAATTTTAATTCTAAGGTATCACTCAATAACTTTAAGAAAAAAACAAACAAACAAACAGAAAACCTCACTCTGCAGCCCTGTTTCACTGCATAGGGGTGGTTACACCCAGTTCTTTCTTTGGTTGTGAGCCTAGCCTTTAATGGCTGAGCAATCTCTCCAGCCCTACACCCAGTTCTTAATTTCCTGAGTTTTAAATAAGATGTTTACAGGGAATGGGATGAACTCTGTTCTTTTTGGAATGTGCATTATAGGATGGAAAGACCTTAAGGGCAAAAGTATGGAATGATGTAAAAAAATACACCAAGTTCCTGTCTTGTAATTATAAAGTGAAAGTAGGAAGGGATTGGGGAGAGTGTGGGGAGAGTTTCATGTTTAGGGAGAAATTGCTTTATTTGCTCCTCTACAGGGTTCAAGTTTTCTAGGAATAATTTCCTCATTTGATGGTGTAGATTAGGAACCTCTGCCAATCTCTAAGGATGATAGTGAACAGCACACAGGGAAGGCTGACGAAGCCCTAGCTATATTTGCATACATATCTTCTTTAATCCCTAAGACAGACAGCCAAGGTTGGGGTAGAGAGCAGTCAGCATTGTGATGCTGTCTACTCAGACAGAAAAACTAAGGCTTGCAGAAGTTAGTCATCTTCACAAGGCCATCTGGTGATGAGAAGTCAAATTCAGAACCTAAGCTCTTTAGGCCTATCTCACTTGTTCAATGGAATCCCTAAATAGGATGCTATCAAATAAGGGACTGGGAACAAGAATAAACTAGTATTAGCTAACATCAATAGCACTATTTTAAGAGCTTAGTTAAATAATTAACAATCTATTCAATTGCCATAACCACACTACCACATAAACAGCATCATTACCTTTGGATTTTGTTTGGTTTTGATTTTTAATTTGTTTGTTTGGGTTTTTGTTTTTGAAACAGGGTTTTACTCTCTAGCCCAGGCTAGTCCCCAACTCATGGTGAAGGTCCTGTCTCACTGGTATTACAGGCAGGAGCCACCCTCCAAGCTTGTTACTTGTATTTTTATTTAAGTCTATTAATCAAAACAAAGTGTCATCAGAAAATTCCATAGATTTGTCAGGTAATTAAACTTTTTTTTTTCTTATAGCCTTGCATACAGAAAGTTTGAGATTAAGGAGCTACCATGCTTGGTCTTAATAAGGCTTATGTCTAGGTGGCATATGGCAACCTTTCCAGTGAGTCCTCATAGAGCCTTTCCACAATGCATGCCAACTGGGAAGACCCGCCCCTACTTTCTCATCTTTAAAAAAACCACCTTTCCTATTGGATTACGACTCCATTAAACCTTAATTATGCCCTAAAGGCTGTACCTCCAAATATACTTGCATTTAAATAACTTAGAATTCTGTTAACGTGAGACACAATTGCTCTTGGAAGCACCAATTCGATCCCGAGAGAATGTTGGGCTTCTAAGACATTTCCAGTTGGAAGTTTGTCTTCTTGGCACAAAATGGCCTACTGGGCAAAGAACTGCCCTTGCCTCGACTGCTGACAGTACGAATGCAATGCTGTCCTTTCTGGACAAGCGGGACACAAGGAAAGCGACCACTGTACTCTGCCAAGACAGGGTAAGATGGTCTTTCAGAATTCCTGCTTCTGAAAATGGTCTGTCAGATACTCTAGGCCTGTAGCCAATTTGAATGCACCAACTATACTAAAAAACATTAGATGACTGTCCAGGCTGTCAGCTGTCTCAGTCTACTCTTGCAAGATTACCGAAAGTTACTTGCATCCATCTACCATTTCTCAGGTACCATTATACTCCTTCTCAGACCTTTGATGTGGTTGAAGACTAGATACTTAGAATTTTCCTTAGTTATGATAAAAGATAAGTTAGATATAAAACCTTAAACTCACAAATATAAGATAGATAGGATATCTTCTTTAATATTGTAACTGTAATTCTTGCTCAATAATTGTTTTGTTATATGTAATTTTACTATGTTAAAGTTAAAACCTTCCTTTTTGAAAAAGAAGAAAAGGGGAAGTGCTGTGGGATGTTCTGTATGATAAATATGTTAATAAATAAAGCACTGATTGGCCGGTAGCAAGACAGGAAGTATAGGCAGGACTAACAGAGAGAAAGATTGAGGGACAGGAAGGTGAAGGGGAGAGACTGCCAGCCACCGCCAGGACAAGCAACATGTAAAGATGCCGGTAAGGCCACGAGCCACGTGGCAAGGTATAGATTTATAGAAATGGGTTAGTTTAAGATATAAGGACAGTTAACAAGAAGCCTGCCACGGCCATACAGTTTATAAGTAATAGAAGCGTCTGAGTGATTATTTTATACGTGGGTTATGGAACTGCGGGGCTTGGTGTGACCTGGAGAGAAGCTCTCCAGCAACATACACTTTCAGTGGGGTGAGACTTGAACATATGAATATGCAGAGTAGTGATATGTTTTACTGCATAACCACAAGGAATCACCACTGAGAACGAGAAGATAACTTACTCCAAGGTAAAAGAGCTGAGAACAGTAGCTTCAGTTTGAAATGGTGTGGACTCACTCAAGAGGCCATATTTAGCTACTACCTTTCACTTCCTTCAAGATCCAGGAAATGCCTGACAGAGCTCTCTACATTGACAATTGATCAACTGGAAAGTGAGTTTTATTTGAGAAGGAATTTTTGTTCTCATCTAATTTCCCTCCGAGAATGTCTGTTCTCTATTAGTGAAGCTGTAATGGTGTGACACTGCTTTTTTTCAACACAAGTGTTTTACTGCAGAAAACAGGTTAAATTGCTTGACTAAGTGCCTAGCTCCTAGGGATAGATTTATTGAATAGTATCCACCCACTGAATCCAAGTTCCATCAAGCTTATTATTCGACACCACCCTTCACTTTATGTCATTGGTAAGAGTCTCTCCACTCAGGTAAGTCCCGGAAAGTAGCAATTACAGGTGAGATTAAAGACACTTAGCTCACACATTGACAGGGTCACTGGTATCTGCTTGCTCATGGATGGACAATAGGATAAAGAGCGATTAAAGCAGCTCCATTTGCTATGTCAGATGCGGCTTTTTCTGAGGCATCAGGACAACCAGCAAAGCATGGGAGAAGAGCAGTTGACAGCTAGAAACTTCAAATGCAGAAAGAATACAATGACTTCAGGTTATTGTTAAAGCCATAGACTGAATACATTACTCTGACAATATTTCTTCATTATGCTAAAAATATTTAAGAAATGGTCATGAGTATGCTACAGGTCAACTCTATCCCTCTAATATCATCTGTGACTCTTCAGCAATTTTGAGACCACATCACTGTGCCTCATACACATATAAATTATGTCTATAGTTTCTTCTACTACAAATACCCAGACTATCCAAATCCCACCCCTTAACCAAAGTCAATTATCCTGTTTTCTTGAAATTTTCTGTCATCCCTTCAGATAAGTTTTAACCCTAATCATACTCAGCTCTGTATTAATATACCTCTGGCAAGTCTTGCAATGGCTATATATTTCTGATTCTTTTTTTTCTTTGCACATGAGAGGATTACATCTACTACTTCCCTTAAATGTAGGCATAGCCATCCAATTCCTTCTGGCTGTTGGAGTGTATGTGGAGATGAAGTACCTCATTTCCTAACTGGTGCATTGATTACCAATGTTAAACTATTCATGACACTGAAAACAATGTTAAACAATGTTTCAGGTAATAGCTTCCATCAGCTTAGGACTCAGAGTCAGGCAGAATGTCCAGTTAAAACACAATAGGAATTCAGAGTGAGCAAGAAATAAGCCTTGTTAAGGCACTGAAATTCATGGATACACATGTGTGTATATATTATGGAAGACATTGTTATTATGGTAGCAAAACCTAGCGTATGCTATCTTGAAATCACACCTACTATACTACCAAAGCTCTTCATTTAACACACACTTAAAAATACTTATCAGAATAGCCCCTGGAGACAGTCAATGTCCTAGGCACTAAGGGATACAAGAGTGAGTAGTACCCACAAATCTATGTTCTCATAGCATTCATAATCCAGTGGAAAAAGTAAATGTTCATTAAATAATTATCTAAGTGCAAATAAGAAAAAAAAATCCTGAGTTCCAGACCAGTATGGTCTACAGACAGAGTTCCGGGGCAGCCAGGGCTACACAGAGAAAACAACAACTGCTGGGGATGCTGTGAATGTGTTGCTCTGATTGATTGATAAATAAAACGCTGATTGGCCAGTAGCCAGTCAGGAAGTATAGTAGAGGCAGGATAAGCAGAGAAGAGAATTCTGAGAACAGGAAGGCTGAGTCAGGAGTCACCAGCCAGACACAGAGGAATTGAGATGTAAAAGTACCGGTAAGCCACAAGCCACATGGCAACTTATAGATTGATAGAAATGGGTTAATTTAAGATATAAGAACAGATAGCAAGAAGCCTGCCATGGCCATACAGTTTATAAGTAATATAAGTCTCTGTGTGTTTACTTGGTTCTGAGTGGCTGCAGGCCCGGGCAGGACTGGAGAAAACTCCAGCTATAAAACAACAGAAAATAATCCCTCTGACCTTTCAAGATGATGATGATGGGTGATGAGGTGAAGCACTTTCTGAGAAAGCAATTTTGAGTTGAGTTATAAAGATTCCTTGAGAGGAAAACTAGGTCACATTTGGCAGAAGGAAGGATTTCAAGTGGAGGGTGCAGCAGGTTGATGTCTCCTGGGGAATGAGGAGCGTGAGTGATGTGGTAGAAGAGAAGGAGTCAGGTGAGAGGGGGCCTTAGAGAACTTCATAGGAAAAATGAAGATTGTGGATCTTATCCCAGAAGTAAATGGAACGGAAGCTGTGAAATAACTGTAACATGGTTATGAGAGGGACCCTCACTGTGACAAAGATTTTCTCCTGAATGTTGGGTTCTGAGGGTGAAACTCCTAACACAGCCCTTTGACACAATCAAGGAAGGATCTATTGCCTAACTACATAAACAGGGAATCCCAAGACAAGGCTGGAGTACATATCTGAAGGAAGTCCAGGACAAAGAGTACGAGCATAGAGTAGACTGCCCTTCAATGAAAGAGAATCTTCTCTGGAGATCCCTTCCCAGAACAAAAACCTCTGAAAGAGGCAGCTAGAGAGTGAGTGCTCTCAGTTGAGAGCCCTCCCCTCATCAAAAAGCCTTCAAGAAACAAACACAGCATCATGATTCACTGAATTCTCTCCTGCAACCTAGTCTGCAGTTTAGCCTGTATCTCTCCCAGTTGTCCTTCACCACAGTTTTCAGTTCTGGAGGTCACTCTCAGAACTTTCCCAAGCACAGTCACTGCTATGGCAGTGCGTGTGGGAAGACATTGAAGACTGTTTATCTTATGAGTTGTTTCTCTTCCCAGAAAAATCTCCAAGCCAGCCTCAGGAGGAGTAAGTGGAGGCAATGACATAGTAACTGAAGGAGTTCTGCTCAGTGGAAGAGAGGGGTGCCTAGCAGCCTGACCTCTCCTAGGCTTGTCACTCCCAGAGTGAAATAATCACCTCAGGAACACAAGGGCGATAAAGCCTTAACATTCGCAGCACGCTGTGTCTAAGGCAGGCATCCCATTTAATGACAGAGAGGGATTTGTCAGAAGGAGAGAGTCCCCATTCCACTCTTAATTATCCTACCTCTCTGGAACTTAGCCTTCAAACAGTTGAGGTGGAAGTGGGAAAGGAGGAGGAAAAAGGCTGGAACCATTCCTCCATGGAAGAACATCTGGCAGAAGCTGTGGGCAGTACTCCTGGCCACACCACTCTCGAGTGGGAAAGGGGTGGGTGGGTGGGTGGGAGAAGTCTTAGCTCAAGTGCCACAGGTTCCCACATTGCTCAAGTTACATAGATGTCTTAAGTAGTGATTCTCTCTTGCTCTTTATCCTTAGGATGACTTTCGGTGGTTTTGAATGGGTAGAGTTTTTGTTTGTTTGTTTTACTCTAGCTTCAGTGAAGAAGGAGTCCATATACCCCTGTAAGCTATCATGCCAAACGTTGACCCTTCTCTGTACCTTGGCCTTGGGTAGGCTCCTTTCATGTGGCTTTGAGCATTATCCTAGAGGCTGCTCTGAAGTGATGATGCAAACAGGACCTCCTTGGAGAAGAATAGCAGCTCCTTGTAACCCTTCTGCTAGCATTCTCAGGAGACCAACCCAGGATGCTGCAGCATGGTAAATTCACACAGGGAGAAAGGCTCCAGTTATCTCATGTGTCCAAGACTTCCTAGTATGGGTCACAAGAGAATAGTGTCAGGAGAACCAGGGGAAGAGACTTCTAGGTGGTGATGCTAAAGAACTGTGTTTTCTGAGAGATGAAGGAAGAGAGAAATCAGAAAGTTCTTTCATTTTAGATACAGAATGTATTGTTCATCTCAATCAAAGCCACTTCATTAGTGAGATGGGCACAAAGGACAGAATAGTACAGACTTCAAGAATACCAGGGACTAGAAGGAGTCCAGGAAGAATTGCCATAAACGGAAAATGTGTAGGTGCAGACAGAGCAGGCATTGGAATACTGGCTGGCAACTGAGGAGCTCATTGTCCAAACATACTTTTGATGGTCAAATTGGGATGGTCAGTGCTCTTGAGCAAAGGCCAATGAGGCAGCTTAATATCCTATTTACAAGGTGTAGTCCTTATACACCAAACAACTATCAGTCCAAAGGGGTATGGTGCTACATGCCTGTGATCCTTGCTACTCACTATCTGGAAGGCTGAAGTAGGAAGATCACTTGAGCTCACATGTGCAAGACCAGTAAGAGTGTGTGTGTGTGTGTGTGTGTGTGTGTGTGTGTGTGTGTGTGTGTATGCACGCGCTTGCATGTGCATGTTTGTGTTATGGGTGTATAAATGTCACACTCATCTATCTATCTATCTATCTATCTATCTATCTATCTATCTGTCTGTCTGTCTATCTATCTCAAAATATCAAAAGAAACCTTTTTACAAAGATAAAAGTGGGCAAAGGTGGAGTTTTGTCTTACTTTTAACATGGCAGATCCTTCAATATGCTTTTATTCTCATACAAAATAGATGCTAATGCACAGAAGAGAAAGGTGTGATTCCCTCCTGCCATAGGTGAAAATTATTATTAACCCTTTATATATATGAGGACACTGAGATTCAAGGGAGGTGGGTGATTTGTCTTTGGAAGAAAATTCAAGTCACTAAAGAGCTCTTATTCCTCTAACATACTGGTTACTGGCAACAGTGGCATCAGCAAGGAAAAATCAACCACATGATATTAAAGGTATCTATTACCTACCATCTGAAAGCTCTGTGCTTCCCCTGGCCCACATTTTCTTCATTTTATCATGTTTGCTTGAAAGACTGAGTATATTCTTCAGTGAAGAGAACCTTCACCTGTAGTCTAGGCTTCAATCCTCTTAGACCTATTTGCAGCCATTTAGCCTCTGACTCTCACAGGCATCATTTTCTTTTCAGGACTCATCTATCTAAAAAGCATCTTCATCTAGCCCCTCCCCTCTCTTCCTTGAAACACTCTGCAGTCTAAATGACTGACAACTTGTGTGTGCAGTTCACAGAAAAGTAGTAGCTCACTCAGCAACTAAGCTCTTTCCTTGGCTCTTTTTAGTACTTCTGTCCTTTACTGGACATTCTGTTTGCCTCGACTCTTTGGAGTGATGTTGCAGAATTCTAAGCACGGCTGCTTTGTAATGGCAAAGTACCTTAGTCATAGTCCAGTCACTGTGCAGTTAGAAGCATGCCCTGGAAGCACTTACGGCGGGCCCAGGGGACTAATATGCAGGCCAAGGGAAGCAAGGATATGAATGGCAAATGAGGAAATGAAGGGAGGGAAGGTCACTTGGAGCCAAAGTATGCATTAATATGCTGACATAGCTGTGGAAGAAACTCTAAAAGCCTGTACCCAGGGGACAGCCCAAGACAGACCCTGAAAGTGTCCAGAGAAATGCTACTTCCTCTCAAGGAATTTGGCTGGACTTAAGGGGAGGCTAAAGAAATGTTAACTTAATGATGCAGCATTAAATGGTAGAAGATCTGGAAGATCCATGAGTCTACATTCTTGCTTGAACAGATTCTGCACTTGAGCCATTTTTAAATATCTTTGGACAGATTTACAACCTGTCTTTCTTTCTTTTTCCAGCCTGCCACATTTATCCATTTCAGAAAATCCTACATTCAGATTCATCTACACAGTCTTCTTAATTACACAGTGTGCAATTCCCCTTTGCTCACTAGAGAGGAAGATACCTACATTCACTTGTAATATGGCCAATGTTCATGGGCTGCAAGTATTTCATCCTCTACTCCATCTTCTTCTCTCCTTCCTACCCATCTTTTTCCTCTGCTAAGACCTACTCTATTCTCCTTCCCTTCATCTTAATCTTCTTTCTTAACTTTCTGCACAATCATCTCAATATTTGAACTCATATATGTTTGGCCCTAAATAGCACAGAGAACATAGATTACATGAAATATAAGCAACCACCCTTGACTATGGTGTTATTTTTCATGCAATTTACTAAAATGTTAGCTATTTTTCTGGAATATTACAAAAATATTAATCCACTGAAAAGCAATATAGTTTCCCTATTATTACTTTGGTAAGTTTCCCTGTTGTTTCATTGAGGTTTGTAGCAACAGTTCGTTTCCCTGGTTTTGAGGTATTCAATATTGCATTACTAGACCACAATAAATAATTGAAATGGCAATTTACCATAAATTCTACCACTCAGAAAGGAGTGAGTGTGTCAGAAGAGAATATCATTTACTATTGACTAAAATAATAAAAGATGAAATACAACATTTGAATCAATTGCTTTTCATGAAAAATCATTACAAGTCTACCAGAAAGACACAGAAAGCCCTTGGAGCACAGCCTAGCCATTTATTTCAGAGCTAGAACTGGTGTCTGCAGAGTTTGTACCATTTTCCAAAAAGGCCAAGCTTAAAGAGACTGGGTCTAATGAAGATCTGTGAGCTTTTAATCTAGGGAGACTTCATTTCTAAAAAAACTGAAGCAGGCACGGAAAATTTATATTCTATTGTTTGGCACCAAAAGACAACATTCTGCTTCCTTTTACACCTTACTGTCAGTGTCTATTGGGTGCATTTGTTTTCCTTTCCAACATTCGCCATCCACACACTCTGCTAAAAAGCCATGCTGCAACATAAAAGGGATCATTGTTCCTGTGGTAACAATATCCCAAAGTCTCACGCCAGTCAAGTAACAGAAAGGGAAAGTGATCAGGTGGCACTGGGGAACACTGTAATAATTTTGAAACTCTGTCCAGACTAATTCTTGGGCTTTTCAAATTAAAAACAACCAATCCTTCATAATTACTTTCACTTAAAGCAGTGGTTCTCAACATGTGGATCACAAGCCCTTTGGGGTCAAACAACTCTTTCACAGGGGTTGTGTAAGACCATCTGCATATCAGATATTTACATTAAAATTCATAACAATAGCAAAATTGCATTTATGAAGAAGCAACAATTTTTTTTATTGCTTTAATACACGAAGAACTGTATTAAAGGATCCCAGCATCAGGAAGGTTGAGAATCACTGACTGAAAGCAATGACCAAAATCTGGTTTGGTGAGTCCTTTGCTACTGTGAAATTCTTGAGGGCAACTGAGTAGCACTGAGCAGTTAACAGCAGCTAATCACAGCAAAAATTCAAGCCTGGCCACCTTAGAAAACACCTCCCTTCTCATCAAGTTGAAACAATGAGGACATCTCAGCAGATGGTAGTGTTCTGAAGAAACTGGCCTGTGTCTGAACTTCTTCCACACTGCAGATGATGTAAGAACTGAACTTCTTCCACACTGCAGATGATGTAAGAACTGGAGCATTCTGGTTAGTGGTGCTCATTCTGATCAAATTAATCTGAAGCTCTGAC
>CABHPP010129376.1:29014-40575 GCA_902168425.1 Peromyscus attwateri
AAATAAATAAATAAATAAATAAATAAATAAATAAATAAATAAATAAATGTTTTAAGAAGAAAGAAAGAACAGCTAATTCAAGCTAAGAAAATAAGACATCATTCTGTCTAGGTCAAGATGAACACAAAATTGATTTCTTGTACCAAAAAAGCAATTTCAAAAGAACAATTATCAAATATCATCAGCAACAATATTGAAGTCTATCTGATATATCAGGCATGATTCTAAATTCTTTATGAGGATTAATATTTTAATCCTCACAAAGAACTCATATAAAAAAGATGATAATATTATATTCATATAATCTCAGCCTTGGTGACAGATCTTGATAGTAGCAAAAAACAATAACTCAGGAATAATCCTTTAGCATTATAAAAAATAAAAAATATCATTTTTCTGTGTATTCCTATAGACTTATGCTATCCTTTTACATTCAAAACTAATAAACAGTATCTAATGTAAGGGGATTGAAGTGTTCTATAACAAACCTCCTTGCCAGTGAGAGGAGCATTAAGTGTTGGAGCCTGAAAGATGTTGACCAGCGACTTTGAATTCCTTCAAGTATGGCCATGTAAAAATTGAAAACACAAGGACCACCATCATTTCAGAAAGAAAACACCATTTCAAACCAACAGTGTTGGAAAAATATAAGCTCATAATAAAAGTCATTTTCCTTAAGTGAACAGATTTGGCTCTGAGAAGGATGCACGATGTCACCTAAATTCTGACTGCTGATCCTGCCAATGAAATGTCATCAGGGCTAAGAAGGCTTTGCACTCACTTGCAAGTCACCAAACCTCAGGCACACTTATTATTAAATTTTCTTGAAAGCAGATGTAACCTAGATTTAGGAGGCAGTTTCTGTTTCCCTTTATCTACCTAGAGGCCACATTTAATAAGCTATTGCATCTCTCCAATAAACCCAACCTAACAATGCAGTAGCAAATCTTTTTCTTGAAAACTTTTAAGAATTTAGCCAAACCATTTTACTTTATTTACATGCACACAGCAAAACTTCTTGTGCATCTTGTTTACATATCTCTGGTTTTCCCTCTGAATACAGGAATCCTCCACTTTCCCTTCTCTGTGTCTCTGAAAATACACAATCTATAAAACTTTCATATTTTCTCCAGTTCTCCTCTCTCACCACTTCTGGATCTAAGCTCTTGTGTTTTGCCCAATAATACCTTAAACTGGCATTAGTGGATCCTACCCCATTCTCCACAGTCATTTGTACTTTTCAAAGATGAATACACAGATACAGGCAGGTTATTGCACATCGTTGTTGGCCTTCTTTTCACAGATCCTTTCATCTCAGATCTTGGAGGAGGCTGGTGATCTAACAGAGGAGATGTGATTGAAGTGATAGTATGTGCTGTCAAGGCAGTTAGTACAGAGAGTTCAGTCTGTGAGGATGCATCCTCTTGGATCCCAACTGCCGTGCTACTGGGAAGCTCAAACCATCTGAAGAGAAAGAGAGAGAGAAAGAGAGAGAGAGAGAGAGAGAGAGAGAGAGAGAGAGAGAGAGAGCCCAAGAAAAGCAAATGAAGTCCAGCCTGTAGCCAGAGTCATCTACCAGATGTTTGAGTGGAAGATATTCTAGATAACTCAAGCGGAAACTTCAGATGTACAGTGAAGCCCAGCCATTTCACTTAACCGTGTTCAATTTCCTGAGCACGCCGAGTAATGCAATATTAGCATTGTCTTAACACCCTGTTTTGGAATGACCTGATAGCCAAAGTGGACAATTAAAACGTTCCATGAGAAAGGTACTCCATGACCAGTTTTATCACTCATAGCATTTTTGTAGAGGGGTTGCAGTCATTAATGTTTCATCATGCTCTATGCCAAATCACTTCAAAATATTCACCACACAAGCACGTGGCATATAATTAAATCTCACACAGTTTTGTTCTAGTTGTTACATACAAATGTTTAGTCTTTTAGAAGTCTAATTTTTAAATGAGAAATAATATATTTAAAAACTTGCAGTCAGTCAGATGAAAAATACTGCAAGTAAAAATGATTATTTGCTAATTACACATCAAAATACTTATTTGTTAAATATCTGTGTCATTTAGAGTTCTGAAGACATGAAAAAGAAGTATTAAACTATCATTTTAAGCATATTCATTATTTTTATACAGAAAGAAATATCAACTTTATTGGAGCCAACTAAGTTCCTCATTAACACTCACTTGATAAAACTGGAAATAAGACTAGACATTAATTCAATTACAAAAATAAACCCTAATGCTTCAGAATATTTTCTTCAATAAAGCTAGGGAATCCATATCTACTAATGTCTCTTCAGTTCTCAATCTATTCTTGGCAAGACATTAGGCAGGCCAATCAAGCCCAGTGCTAATCTAATTATTTCTAATGCTAATAATTTTATAAGGAGTTTGTGAACATTTGTATCAGCATTGTATTAGGCATTTGTATAAATGGTGACTAAAACCTCAGCAGTCCCTTCCTACCCCATTTGCCCATCCAACTAAAACTGTACTTATTTCACCATAATAGAAGAACCACTAACAAGGCCTAGGCGAGATTTATAGTGATACTTTTTAATTTTTTAGTTTTATTTCTGTGATTATAATAAAATCACAGCATTTCTTTCTTCCCTTTCTCCACTCAAAACCCTCCCATATACCTCCTCCCCTGTCTCCTTCCAATTCACAGCCTCTTTTTCACTAATTGTCATTTAAGGAATATATGTTTATGTATATGCTTAAATAGTCCTACATATAACCTGTCCAGTCCATAGAATGTTCCCTGTATGTGTTTTTTCAGGGATGGCTATTTGGCACTTGACAACTAATGGGGTCATTCTTCCCTGGGAAGATACCTCTCCAGCCTTCCGTTTTCCTCAGTGGTCTATAGTTCTATAGTGTAGGGCTGAGGCCTCATGGGCTTTTCCCCATCCACTTTGCTGTGTCCCTTGGTGTCATCCTGTTCAGCTCTTGTTTAACTAGTCATGTTGGTGAGATTTTATGGGTGTAGCTTCTGATATGACTATCAGTGACACATGAAACTCGCCAAAACCTAGATTTCATGAATGATTTCAATATTCCTTAAAGGAGGGAACTAGAAAGAAATGATTTGTTTGGGATTATTGATGACATAGATGGTTTTTTTTTTTTAAATCTAGACATTTGGGGCTGGAGGGAAGGCCCATTCATTAAGAGTACTTGCTGCTCTTGTAGAATTTCAGTCCCAGAATATAGATGGAATGGCTCACAACTGTCTCCAACTCCAGCTCCAGGAGATTCAACACCCTCTTCTGGCCTCCCAAGTACCCGTATTCCAGAGTTCTTGCATGCATACAAAACATACACACACAAACAAAATAAATCTTTAAAAAAAATGGATTTTACTTAAACACATCCTCCCAAAAGGTATTTTAACACAAGAAACCAATTTTCTGGGTCCAAATTTCTAGACACACACACACACACACACACACACACACACACACACACACACCAAAATAATGGCAGTTGTCTGAGCAGTATTCATCATAGAAGAACTGGGTTTAGGTGGGGGAATCAGGCTTATAGGTTGTGGAAAAAAGTAGGGGTGATTGGCAAACTGGAATGACAAATCATCTTGACAAATCAGGCTGTGGTTATAATAGCTGGTTATAAGAGCTGGCTATAAGAGCTGGCAGGCACCGGCACACTAGGAATTCATTCTTTTTTTTTTTAATTTATTTTATTTTATTTTACAATATAATTCAACTTTACATATCAGCCATAGATTCCCCCATTCTCCCCCCTCCGGCCCCGCCCCCTCCCCTGGCCCACCCCCCATTTCCATCTCCTCCAGGGCAAAGACTCCCCAGAGGATTGAGATCAACCTGGTGGACTCAGTCCAGGCAGGTCTAGTCCCCTCCTCCCAGGCTGAGCCAAGCGTCTCTGCTAAGCCCCAGGTTTCAAACAGCCAATTCATGCACTGAGCACAGGACCCGGTCCAACTGCCTGGATGCCTCCCAAACAGATCAAGCCAATCAACTGTCTCACCCATTCAGAGGGCCTGATCCAGTTGGGGGCCCCTCAGCCATTGGTTCACAGTTCATGTGTTTCCATTCGTTTGGCCACTTGTCCCTGTATTCCATCCATCCCTGGTCCCAACAACTCTTGCTCACATAAACCCTCCTCCTTCTCGCCAATTGGACTCCCAGAGCTCCACCCGGGGCCTGACCATGGATATCTGCATCCAGTTCCCTCAGTCACTGGATGGGGTTTCTAGCACGACAATTAGGGTGTTTGGCCATCCTATCACCAGGGTAGGTCAGTTCGGGCTATTTCTCAACTATTGCCAGCAGCACAGAAATCCACAAAGATGCCCCCACAATAGGAATTCATTCTTATTCCCAGGGCCCAGCTGCAAGAGGGCACTGCCCTGAAGGTTCTCCTCCTCTTTCAGAATATTATTACCATACCATGTAATATAAACCTTATAAAAAGATAAGAATGTCACATATGTGCTCCAAGCCCTTTTTTTCTTGGCTTACACATTGATAAATCCTTGTATTATTGTTCACAAACATGAGAGAGGTACAAAATAATGCCTGCACTGTATAGTCATTATATAAATTGTTTGTTTCATTGAAGTTTCTGTGAGTAATTATATATCTGGAAGTCATCACATGAATTTACACTAATACAATAATTTATTCTTTGACTCAATAAGCCTTCTTTCAGGAATTTTCCCAAGGAGAAGTAACAGATGTGTAGAATATTTTCACAACACTCACAGAATTTAGAGAACTTTCTTAAGTTGGTAATCTGAATTATTAAACAATTTTCTAGAAGAAGTACTGATGATCAAACATGTAAAGAATGTTTAGAGAAAAACTAAGTTACAAACATGACACATAAAGTGATGCTACTATCCAAATCTTTAAAGATATGAGTGTACAAATCATATGTAACAAGTACAAAATACTAATAATAGTTTTATGAGTGTTACATTAAAATTATTTCACACTTTTGAATGCCTGTGCAAATTTTCCACAATGAACATGTCTAATGTAAATAAAGAAGCTTTCAAAATTATAAAAGCAACATTTCTAAGATTACAACAGAAATAGTAACATTTCCCTCCTAGACTGCTATCACATTTATAATGCATGAAGTATAGGAATAAAAGAAAAACACTGGAGTAATTATAATTACTAAAATTAAATTGATTTTCTAATTGAAAACCATCAATGTAAGTAACAGCTAAAAGCAGCTGTGTGCTTGTTTATGTATACATTATAAATTTGCATAAGAAATTAACAAAGGTAGTGCTGTAGAACAATCCTTTTCCACACTATGAATATGTATTACTCTCATTGGTTAATAAAAAGCTGATAGGCTAGTAGCTGGACAGGAAGTTAAGTGGGAAAGCCAAACTGATAATGTTGGAAAGGAGGAGGGTGAGGTCAGGAGAGTGGCCAGCCAGCTGTTTGAGGGAGCAAGATATGCTAGAGGACAGGTAAAACCATGAGCCATTGGCAAAGCCTAGATAGATATATGTGGTGGTATTTTATTTGTGCTCTAAGAAATAAAGCTTGCCTGGGCATCAGAGAAAAATGGCAGCCACTATATTAAACATAGAAGTCAGGCAAAGGTAGCACAAGAATTTAATCCTAGCATTCAGGAAGCAGAGATTCATTGGGATCTCTGTGAGTTCAAGGCCACACTGGCAACAGGCATGGTGGCACATGCCTTCAATCCAAGCACTAGCTAACTATAGAGGTCAGGAGGTCTATACAGACAGACAGAAAGTGACAGAGCTGAGCAGAAAGAGGAAGTGATATAGCTGGGCAGAGAGAGGAAGTAAGATGGTAGGGCACTTGTGTTATAGAAATATGGGTTAATTTGAGTGTACGAGTTAGCTAGTAACAAGCCTGAGCTATGGACTGATCATTTATAAGTAATATTAAGCCTCTGTGTCAGTTATTTGGGACTGGTGTCTAGGACTGGGAAAGAAATATCCATTTACAAGGTAGTTGTGCCTACAAGGCAGAGGGATCTGGCAAACAGGGGATCTAGGGTCAAAGAGTTGTATCCTATGGCATTTTTATTGTTTCAATTATTTGTCACGCACGTACAGTTTTTTTTTTAATTTAAAACACTATGTATAATAACAGTTGGCACTGATAAATACCTAATCTCTTTAACTGGAGTTCTTTTCTATTGAAGCTGGTATTTCCCCCAGGCAATGCCTGCTTGGCAGTTCAATTGGCATAAGCAGCCCAAGTAGCAAATCAGTCATTCTGTTCACTGAGTGTCTGCCAAATCTCAGGAACATGCCACCATCCAAGTCCATTACACAGCTCAAAATATGGAGGGAATCCCAGGGGATATCACACAAATTGGACAGGAGCTATCCAGGCTTTCAGCTTGCAGGACAGCTCAAGATTGCTCTATTTTCTTCATCCAAGCATAAGGACTCCACTCATTATAGCTAGGAGGGTTTTCCCTGTTTAATATTCTTGTCCCGTTCATTTTAACCACAGCAACAGCCAGCAGTGAGGATTGATTCCCCGGAGCAGGCAAGTGCTAGGTTCTTTCTCACGATGTCGCTCTACCACAGCCAGTCTTTGCCAGCTCAAGCAAAAAGAACTACTATCTTCCTTTAACCCCATTACCTCCACCTGCCTTAGGCTACTCTTCCAACCAGATCACCCTTCTCCATTAGGAAATTTACTACCAAATGACAACACATGTTCTACAGCAGACCTGCTGCTGTTTCTTCAAAGGAATACCAAACAGCCCTCCATTGTTCTCCCATCTGAGTTTCTCTTGTGGTATGCCATGCTTCCTCTCTGACACAGGCCTCTGATAGGTTTTCTTGAAGAAAGAATAAGAGCTTGCCTCTACAGGGGAACTATAAGATTTCGGTCCTTCACAGAGACAGGTAGAAAGGCCATCTTCTGGACTCTTAAGTTGGACAACAGTGCAGAAGCAAAAGTTAAAATATGATGTGAAGTGGGTCCAAGAGAGCAGGGCATACTGTGAAATGAGGCAGGGCTTTGAAGAAGAGAAGTGATGGAGTTCTAGTAGACCTAAGCAACCACCACATCTTCCTTCAAGTTAAACAACCTGCACCACTGCAGGACAGCCTGTTGACCCCAGATCACTTGGAGACATGTGCTACAATCCCACTCATTATTAAAAGAACATCTGTCCCCTGAATGCTCCTATCAGTTTCTGTCCATCATAGCCAAGGTGTTATTTTAGATGTCTGCATTATAAATAATGACATTATAGCCCCCAACAAAGTTATAGTGCAAAACAAAACAAGCCAACAAAACAATCAAGAATCAATATAGGTTTTACAGAGAAACAAAGGCAGGGAGGTCCCTTTGTGCTTATGAACTAAATGTTTCATGTCAGCCTGAGGTTTAGGGAATTTGATGTGTTTGTATTTTTCAATGACAAGGAGCCATGATTTCAGAATAAAGGTAGACACTGATAATAGTGTATGTTTATTTGAGTATGATTTTTTTGTTTGTTTATTTTTTGAGACAGGGTTTCTCTGTGTAGTTTTGGTTCCTGTCCTGGATCTCACTCTGTCAACCAGGCTGGCCTGGAACTCACAGAGACCCACCTGGCTCTACCTCCCAAGTACTGCGATTAAAGGCATACGCCACCACTGCCCAGCTTTAAGTATGATTTTAAGCCCTTCTTTTTTTTACATATTTGTTTTATTTTATGTGTATGAGTGTTTTGCTTGTGTGTACATATATATGTGCACCACGTGATGGTTATCAGAAGAGAGCATTGGGTGCCCTTGAACTGTAGTTAGCCACCATGTGGATTCTGGGAACCAAACCTAGGTCCTCTGTGAGAACAATAAATGTTATTAACCACTAAGTCATCTGTCCAGTCCCTAAGCATATATTAAATTTTTTTTTCATTAGGACATTATAGTGTGTTTTTCTCCCCTAGAATCTACAGTAAGAACTAGAGGACCAATACAAGTTGATTCAACTGGTCCAATTTTGTCACCCAAACCAAGATATTTTAATAAATAGAAAGAGCAGAAAAGAGGGCTAAAAGAATGCATTCTAAAAGTTAATTTTACTTTTTTAAATGTCTATTATCAAAATAACACGACTTTTGCATATCTCCAGATATTCAAAAATTAAAACAAATCTGGCACTGAATAATGCTCCTTTCTCCAAAATCAATAGCACCCATACCTAAATAAGCATCTGAAAGCCATTCTTGGGATTATGGGGCATAGGTAGCCAACCAGTCAATCAGTCCACAAATTGTTTTTCAATTTCTTTTTCCTCAAAAGAATTTGAGGAATAACTTTCCTAGTTGCTGTTTTCTTTTCGAATGCAGTGGTATATAAAATGCTGTCTCTATTATAGAATATGCAGTTTTACTTCTATGTGTATAGACATTTTATCCTGCGCTTAAATCAGCAACTTAATGTGTCGATGTGAATGTGTGTGCATGCTTAGTCACTAGCAAAAGTGTCAACTTTTCAGAATGTAAATCTTCTACCTGAAGTATTCTCTAGGCCCGTCAGCAAGCATCTTTCCTATGAGTACAGGTCTACGAGATTAGCTAAGTGCTGCTGACGCACAGAATGGGAATACCATTGCCTTTTACATACATTTCACTGAGTTTGTAATATAGATTCAAGAAAACTAGTATGTTAATTGAATACTAAATTTTACCAAAAAAGGAAATATATAAATGGATTATCAGGCTGCCTTCTTTAAATGTAACAAAGCATATTCTACCTCTTGCCCAGTGAGATTTTTTTTCAAGATATTATGATGCTACATTTGGTTCTGAATATGTATGAGTAAACTGTTGCCTTAAGCATGCTTTCAAGCTCTAAGTTTATTGTCTAATTAAGTAACTAAATGGTGAATGAGTACAGCATAACAAACAAAAAATGTTGTTTTATCAATAATCTCTGATTTTCATAATGGCGAGTCTGGATAGCATTCCTGATTTATAGAGATTATGTGGGAAATAGGCAATTTAGGTAATGCTTTTTATAAAATGTGAATTTACAAAAGGAAATTAGAGCCATTGGCATTTCTAGCAAACATTTTTACAGGAAAATATAAATTCTTAGAGAAAGTTTCTGGCCTTCCCCCCACCTTATTTTCATTTTGTTCATCTGTTCATTTTAAATTCAAATCACAGAAAACAAGCTTTTAAAAGACAATGATTATGTTTACAACAAAATTCATTATTAAAACTTGATATTGAAATTTTTAGGTAGAATTTTTATTTACTTATGTCTTTCATACCTGCAAGGGGAAGAGATTTTGAAGACAAAAATGCCACTCGTTGGCAAGACCATGTCTTCCAAAAAGATACATCGCCCACCAGGAAAGGCATAAGAGAATGCTTGCGTAGAAGAGAAACCAAATTACTAGTGATTCCAAATGAGTCTGCTGCCTATTCACCTATCTATTATTTGCACATTTCCAGAAATCCAAAATACACAAACCCTATAAGAGATAACAATTTTATCCTTAGACCTTGCATGCAGATGGAGAAAAAGCGAATCATCTTGGGATGAGTTAAGTTGCAGCACTCTACATATTCAGCCTCTGGCACGTTGTAGGCCCTCAGTGCATTTACCCAGCAAATGTAAAGGAACACTAATTATCTTCCAGACTCTGTCCTAGGTGCTAGGAATAAAGCAGTGTGTATGACAGGAAGCTATGCCTTCTGTAGTGTGCTGATGGCAGACCTCACTGAATAAGAATGAACCTCTGTTTCTAGCAAGGGTCTTGAAAAATGTGATTAAGGTAAGGATTCCCAGATGAAATCATCTTGAGTTAGACTGATCCCCAGTCCAATCATCTATGGCTTCCTTAAGAATGTCTTTTGAAGAACTGATCAGGAAAAGATGCAGAGGCGTGGACGGAGGAAAGCCACACGAGGACAAACACAGAGTGGAGTTATGAAGTCTCACACCAAGGAACGCCAGCAGTTGTCAGGAGCCTCCAGGAGCTCAGCGAGAGGCTTGCAGCCAATCATCCCTCAGAGCCCTGTGAAGGAACCAGGTCGGCTGACACTTGGAGTTGGAAGTTCTGGCCTCCCAAATTCAGAAGGAATAAATCTCTGCTGCTTTAAGTTATCCATTTATGTTCGTTTGTATGTCTGTTGCAGAAAGTAACAGACCTGTCTCTGTGGAACTTGGATACTGATATGGGGAGAAAGAAAGGAACAAAAGAAACAATATTTGAGAGGCTGATGTATGAAATAAAAATAAACGTGGCAGGAATGAGGAATACAATAAAGGCATGTGTTTTGGGGTGTGTGTGTGTGTGTGTGTGTGTGTGTGTGTGTGTCTGTCTGTCTGTCTGTCTATGGGAGGAGCCCAATAAAGGGGAGGAGCAGAGTGGATTCAGAGCCCCTGAGATGGCTTTCTGTCAATGTGCTCACTCAATCTTATGTCTTGGAAAAGGCTGAAAGACTAAAACAAACAGCTTTCCAATATCCGGCAATAGAACAGGACAGATGTTTTGAATCTTTCAGTAGTACAGGTGGGAAGTTATTGATCCCAATACAGATGTGTCTGAAAGATACTTCTTTTATCATTACATTTGTTCATTAAAGAAATAGAAAAACAAATCACTAAGATAAAATTTTGAATCTTATTATTGGCATATGAAAATTCTAATAAAGCTGAGTGATCGAATCAATAGAAATATTCACATACCAAGAAGAAAATTGTAGCTATTTTTTTTTTCAGATAATCTCAGAGAGGGGTAATTCATTGAGAGAAAGAGATATGTTTTAAGAAGAAATGGTAAATTGGCTCTCAGCTAGCTTGACAATTGAATTAATCAAGAGAGCGAATCAAATTAACACACTGAAGAGTTTGAATTTTTCCCTGATTTGACGTAGCATATTGACACTAATGAAGATGATCTAAAATTATGTTATGACACACAGCAAGGACCTCTATGACAAAGCATTTACAGAATAAAAAGATACATAACACTAATTAGTAACCTGCCCCCACACCCTGCAAGTGCTCCGAAATCATCTAATTCATACATGCAATACATGCTAAAAGATTTCTCAAAACTCGACACTCACTTTCATAATTTATATGAAATCACCAAATTTTTAAAACTGTTAATAATTTAAAAATAAACATCCTTGAGAAAAGCTTGAATTTTCTTTTAAATGTGTTCATATAGGGCACATTAATTTCAGCATCATTTGAAGAATCCGTCAAAGAACACTTAGCTGACGTCTGGACTCAAAGTTACAGAATTATGTTCTATAGCTAATAAAACACTTTTTAAAAAATGTTTGTGATATTTATAATATATGCCATAGCCTATTTTAAAATTCGTACTGATTTTTTCACACTATAAATATTCATTTGTACCTAATTTTATTGTTATTAACGATTTTAAATTTTGCACTTCCAGAGGACAATGCAGCTAAGCTGACCTCAGCTCCAAATTTCAGCCACTGTCTCCCTACAATGTTGAACACTCTCTGTAGGAGAGATGAGAGAGAGAGAGAGAGAGAGAGAGAGAGAGAGAGAGAGAGAGAGAGAGA
>CABHPP010129376.1:45478-61806 GCA_902168425.1 Peromyscus attwateri
CTCTCTCTCTCTCTCTCTCTCTCTCTCTCTCTCTCTCTCTCTCTCTCCTTCCTTCCCTCTCTCCACTCTGTCTCTGTCTCTCTCACTCTTACACTACAACAAAGAAAAATGACTTTTAGAGGACAAGAACACCTGCGCCAAAAGTTTACTGCCTAGATTTTTTTTTTCTCTTTTGAGTGGTGATTGCCTTCAAAACATTTATATCAGCAACAACTGATAAGCCCGAGGCACTAAGAGCGGTGAGATAAAGAGTTGCTCCAGTGTTGAGAAGAATGCCTCTTTCAGTAGACTATTAGGGATCAGAATGAATTCTCTTTCAGTTCAAGAAGGGAAAAGGTAGAGGGAGAAGAGAGGGACAGAGACACAGGGAGGGAGGGAGGGAGTTCACACCAAGACAGAGAAGAAAATAATACTTATAAAGAATATTCTCCAGAGGGAAAGGCATTCGGTTTTTAATTTCATGCTCTTAATTAATTGCAATGCAAACCACTCTCATTAGGAGTCCATTTTAAGCCTACCAGCTTGAACAGTCAAAGGGGAATAATTACATGGAAGCTCTATCTTTATCTCCGTATTGAGAGCTTTGTTAAGTTTGCCAGGGCCATCTCAAGAGACTCTTCCCTCTGCTACCCTTATTCTGTTACACACACACACACACACACACACACACACACACACACACACACACACGCACACACACACACATAGTACATAAGTACTTATATATAATAAATTTTAAATATATTTATATATACTTATATATAATATATTTTAAAACATTTATATATGTTAAATATATGTATTTACAAAGCACTGAAATGAAACTCAGTTTTTTCTGTGCTTCTTCTAACTAAATTTTACTACTGGTAGGATGATTAAATTCTAGAAAACTTCAAGCACTTCCAACATCTTGATTTCTATACTTGATACATTTTTATAATGAATTCAAGGGCTGTGTGCTTAGCAGGGTTCTGAGTTACAAACAACAGAAGTCAACACCTAGGCATAAACAATAGAAATATACCAATGCATACAGAATAGAATTGAGAATGGGCAAAGAGCTTGAAGAATCAGACTTGAGCAGAATGAAGCAAAGCTAACGAGCAGCCAGGGGCTTAGTAGTTTATAGTTTACTCAGAATTCTATTAGTCAAAAGCATGGTGCATACTGGCTCTAGCCACACCATCAAGAGCCACCAATACACTGCCCTGATCTTTCCCAGTCAACAGAGTTGCATACTATGTTGTGGGTCAGCCTGACCACACAGAGAAACAGAGCCTTGCTCTAACTGCCAGAGGGTAATCCGTGAACACCTGTCACAGGGCATTACTAATGAAGGCTGAACTCTCTTTCTTACCCATCTCAACAGCATAGGTTCTAAATTCTGCCAAATCCCAATTATGTTCTCTTAGAAAGACCTGGCTCTAGAGCTTTCTAAATATCATTTCTTTGCCCTTCTGAAAGACTACACTTCGAGGGTGGTGTCGCCTTTGTTTCAGCAACACTAATGCTTGGTTTTCTTTGCTCAATTGCTTTTTTTCTGAGGGTGTTATCTAGAAAGTGGTCAACAGAGAGAGATATGGTTATATAAAGCGATCTGGGGGCAGTCTGAAGGTCCGAGGGCTTTCCCCCATTGTTGCCAAAATTCCTATCTGATTACACGTAAGCACACATTTCACAGACTCACTGACGCCTGTTCACACTTTCTCCCTAGGACCTCACTCGATGTCTATCATAGATTGCGGCTTAGCGGATACTTAGATTAGTGAAACGGCTAATGAAGTTTGCATTTAATACTACAATCTTGTTGATGGAATAAATTATTTCAGGAAATTTTTGTTTTCATATTGCTTGCCAATACTTAGGCTCATGCAGGCAAATTGCAGTACTGTAAATTAAAATGAACATACTTGTGTGTGGTGATATTTTAATTGTGCTGAAATGTGATTTTATTTGTATGTTAATAAATAAAGTTTGCCTGGAGATCAAAGGTCATTAGCAAGCCAGGAATAGAAGTCAGGTGGTGGTAGCCCACACCCTTAATCTGATCACATGGCCGGCAGAGTCTCTGTATGTTCAAGGACACAGCCAAGCGTGGTGACCTGTGGTGGTATTGTATTGCCCAAAATATTGTGTATGCTAATAAACTTATCTGGGGTCAGAGAACAGGACAGCCACAATATTAAATAGAGGTTAGGCAGTGGTAGCACACGCCTTTAATCCTAGCATTCCAGAGGCAGAAATCCATGTGTTGAAGGATACACCCAAGCATAGTGACCAACGCCTTTAATCCCAGAAAGCAAGCTTTCAATCCCAGGGAGTGGTGGTAGAAAGCAGAAAGGTATATAAGGCGTGAGGACCAGAAACTAGAGGCATTTGCCCAGGAGAGGCATTTGCCCAGGAGAGGCATTTGCCCAGGAGAGGCATTTGCCCTGGAGAGGCATTTGGCCTGGAGAAGCATTTGGCCTGGAGAAGCATTTGGCCTGGTTAAGCATTCAGGCTTCTAGCAGCAGTTCAGCTGAGAGTCATTCGGATATGAGGACATAGAGGCTTCCAGTCTGAGGAAGCAAGACCAGCTGAGGATCCGGCAAGGTGAGATAGCTGTGGCTTATTCTGTCTCTCTGACCTTCCAGTGTTCACCCCAATACCTGGCTGAGGTTTGATTTTATTAATAAGAACTTTTAAGATTCATGCTACAGTGACCCTTGAGTCTTTAATCCCAGTACCAACCATAGAGACCAGGAGGTCTGTATAGACAGGCAGTGACAAGGAAGTCATGTGGCTGGGCTTATTGCCAATGAGAAGGCAGAACAGAAAAGCAATAAAACTCAAGACACACAGTAAGAAGGTCTCTCTCTCAGGGAAAGGACAGCAGCGAGAGGTAAGCTAAAAGTCTTGGCTCTTCACTAGTGCTCTGATCTCTTGGGCTTTTAACTCTGTAGTTGGCTCTGTGTTTCTTATTTAATAAGACCATTTAGAATTTCATCTACACTTGTGTGTTTTGTTTTTTCTCAAATGGGTTCTAAAGACATCCACAGTTATGATAGCCATCATCTTCATGACTACATAATGGTCCATGCAAGTGAATTTTCCCTACCATCCATTCACTGCTTGCCAATAGGAAAGGGTATCTTTGACAGATGGGGAGTTTTACAGAAAGAATTAACTTAAAATTATCATTCCTCAACTCAGTTTCTTGGGCTAAATTTACTAGAACCTGTAAGTCAAAATAAGATGTGGGTTCTAGTCTTAGTTTCTTACAACAGCCTTCTGGAAGTCAATTAACCTTCACATTTCTTATGAAGACAAATTGCAATACTCTCTGCTTTGGTCTCCATGGAGCACACTGTCATTTTGTAAATATAGCATACTACACAGTGGCTAAATTGTGGTCACAAGTACTATCCTTAGGGCATTTGGATTGAAATTAAAAACTGCCCTGCCAAGGTCACAAAAGATAGTGAAAATTTTTGCTTGTATAAATGTCACATATAGACTGGTAATGTTAGGTCTCAAGCATGCAATTCTATCAGATAGCATTAAATAAAAACAAAAGACTCCAGCTTTCATGGTACCAGAAGGTGCCGTGTAAGGTTCTGAGAGAAGGAAGCAACTAACAGACATGTGGGAGGGTAGGGACGAGGGAAAGGAAACAGAAAGTGGTGTGATTACAATCTCAAAAACAAAGCACACATTTTTCAGAAAAGTACGTGTGTGGTCGATATATTGTGTACCCCAATAACCTTACCTGGGGGTCAGAGAACAGAACAGCTGCTATATTAAACATAGAGGTCAGGCCTTTAATCCTAGCATTCAGGAGGCAGAGATCCATCTGGATCTCTGTAAATTCAAGGCCACACTGGGAACAGAGCCAGGCATGGTGACACACCTTTAATCCTAGCACTTGAGATCTGGTGTCTTGCTTGGGAAAGACACACATCTTTAACCCCAGGGAATGATGGCAGGAAGTAGAAAGGTATATAAAGCATGAGGCCCAGGAACTAGATGCTTTTAAGATTTTAGGCCTTTTAGCAGCAGTTCAACTGAGATCCATTCAGATGAGGACTCAGAGGCTTCCAGTTTGAGGAAACAGGATCAGCTGAGAAGCTGGTGAGGTGAGGTTAGCTATGACTTGTTCTGCTTCTCTGATCTTTCAGAATTTACCCCAGTACCTGGCCCTGGGTTTGTTTTTATTAATAAGACCTTTTAAGATTCATGTTACATCTGTGGAGACATGAGAGTCTTCTGACTACTTGTGGTTTGAATGAGAAATACCCCATATTTTCTGGTGTTTGAACCCTGAGTCCCCTGTCGGTAGTGCTGTTGGGGAAATTTAAGAGGTGTGGCCTTGCTGGAGGGTGACTTTGAGAGTATAAAGACTCATGCCATTTCTAGTTTGCTCTCTCAACTTCATGAGTACAGTAGGAAGATCTGTGCTCAGCCGCCTCCCACCTGCTGCCATTCTTCCCTACTATGGTGTTGACGGGCTCTTATCTCTCTCTGCAACCATCAGCCAAAATAAATTCTTCTATAAAAAATAGACCTTGAGTTACTTTATGTAAAATTCTGAACATAATATATTGTTTTTAAATTCATGGGAAAAAAAACACAGTACATGTATTGTTTTATCAAGGCTACTATAATGACCCAATTTATTGAAGAATACTTTCTGTAAATAGAATTATCTACATAGAATACAATTTCACTCTTGATTTTACTGCCAAAATTGGCAGCATGATGAACTGGAATAGTGCTCACATCCCAGAAATTGTGTTTGAGAATAGAAAAGGAAGCTATGGTGTTTAAGTCAGCCATCATTTCTAAGAAAAGAAACTTCCAAATGAAAACCCAAATGCTACCTCTTCAATTTATTATTATCATGATGGGGAGCATGGTGGTGTACATGCAGGTGTGGTGCTAGAGCTGAGAGTGCTACATCCTTCAGGAAGTCAACTGGTAGTCACCCTGAGGGAAGCTTGAGCAAAGAGAAACCTCAAAGCTCACCCCCACAATGATACAATTCCTCCCACAAAGTCACAACTCTTAATACTGCCACAACCTCTGGAGGCCATTTTCTTTCAAATCACCACACTGTCATTACCCATAGTGATTTCAGTGTTGAAGTAGAATCACAGTCTAGTAATGGGATTTAGTTATTAGTGTTTCCTGTAACTTTTCACAATGAAGTAAGTGGTTTCAAGGGCTCACTGTTAGAAAGCATTTGACTCCCAAACAACTTGTTATTTAAACAAGTCAAGTTGGCACGAGAAATGATTAGCAATTGATACCAGATGCTAGAATGTGATGAAGTCACATCCTCTGCCCTCTTTAGTGTTTTGGAGACCATGAAATACAACATCTCAATTTATAAATGAAAACTATCTCCTGCTATAAAGCACTATATTATCCATATATAGAGGAAAATATCATGATACAACACACAGCCAGGGAATGCTTATTATAGATACCAGGAGTTCTGTAAGAATGAAAATGAATCAAACTCTGAAGAAAGGACTTTGGAGTTTGGTAACCACCCTATTATTTTGTAAACTGTGAACATGGGGGATAATGTGAAACCTCAGAGAGTCTGTGATGTGTAAAGAAAAGCAGTCAGCATTTTTTTAATTTTAGATTAGAAACAAAAAATGCTATGGATTAAAGAAATAAAATGCCATTTGTCAAGAAATACAGTAAGTAGAAATCACTCCATTACACTGAGACTAATTGTAGTCTTGAAGAATCACAAATTATAAAGCCAAAGCAGACTAAAATTAATTAAACAAAAAGCCTATGATGTCTGGTAATCATCCTAAATTTTTAGAAAGGAACACTATGTAAATAAAATTTAAATGAACCATAGGCAAAAGAATTGAGTTTCTTCTATGTGGGTTGTATCTTCAACACTGTTAGGAATGTTGCTTCTCATCTCTTTGTAGTCATTCCTTTTTAAAACCACATATTGCTCAAGAACAGTGTATTGCTGTTTAATCTCTCACAGTCACATTTATGTGTCCCCCACTAGCCTTAGGCAGCTGTGCCCAGTAGATTATAGATGTTCTATATAATGTTCAATAAGACCTTGGCAAATGAATCTCCCGATACATGAGCACATAGTCAATACAAAGGTGCAGGCTCAGTATGTATGCTGTGCCATACAAACCTCTAGCTTCATAAATCTTTAACTTTTTTTTTTTTGAGTTGAGGATCGAACCCAGGGCCTTGCGCTTGCTAGGCAAGCGCTCTACCACTGAGCTAAATCCCCAACCCTAGCTTCATAAATCTTTACAACTAAAATACCTCAAATACAAAGTGCCTACTGTTAATACCCCTTAACGTTACAAGGCACAAATTTGAAAAGACAGAGCATCTGCTCTAATTGTATTTCTGTTTCTCTTCTGTTCATCTTCTGTTTGGATTTCAGTTTAGGCACAGAATGCTAAAAGTTTTATTAATTTTCACTTTTGTGTGTATTCACTCTGGTGTACTCTTTGTACCCAAGAAGACTACGCAATGAGCGGCTGATTGAAAATTTTGTCCTCTAACTGGCATCTGGGACCAGCCCCCATGTGAATGACACACAACTCAGAGAAATGAGTCTGTAAGAGCCTTGGAAAAGGAACTTTATAGGGCAAAATAATTCTCCCATGCTCTCCTTATTTAATCCCCAGGAGGGATCCTTTCTTCCCTCAAATTCTTTTCATTTTTAAAATAGGCCATAGTGATATAAATGTACCCAGTGTACTCCTCCAGACAGGTAATAAGACACCAGTGATGAGGAAGTGCTTGTAATATTCTCCACCCACATACAGGCCTGGATATACATCCATCCAGAGCTGTGTCATCCTATCACCAGGGAACAACTTGCTCCTTGGATCTCCTTTTATTGTAGCTGATGCAGCAGTGGAGTATGACTAGAGAGATTGAGCACTGTCTCTCCTCCCTTTCCTTTCTACTCCTGTGCAAGGGAGCACTTGTCTTGTAATTGGCAAGCTAAACTCTCATTAGACTATCTGGGGTACATGGGCCATCCAGAAAACATAAGTTAGTTCCAGAGCTTGGGGGTCAGATAGAACTCATGATTCTTTCTGGGGAAATATCGGGAAGTCGGAGTTCACTTTCAGAAGTAAAATGAATGGCAACCTCTACCATCATTTCAAACATTGCTGAATTGCACTTAAATTAGGGGTGCCATCTGTCAATAGATGCTGGAAGTGAGGTGAAGACTGACTGACACACATATGACAAGTCCCATAGTGATGGTGACTTTCTGAACCAGAAACAAAAGTCAGCCTCCCTCCCACATCTGTTAGAACATCTATCTCCATCGCAAAGGTTATTAGTAGAGGATCTTCTGCAAGGAAGCTAGCAACATCAGCATAAAATCTGATTTTTTTCCAATACTTTCCCCAAAGAGCATAGTAGTAGAAGCTCTTGTTGCATATTAAGCACACATGGTATGTCAAGAACAAAACAGTGCTGACTATTTTGTCTTTGAAACTAACCTATGAAGGAGAGACTCCACTGTTACTACTTTATCTTATAAAACTAGGTGCTTGAAGTTCCTTCCCAAGATGGGATGCTAGTGAGGGACAAGGTAGAATTCGCAGCCAAGCCAACTAATCCAGAACCTTAACTCCTGACCAGTGACTGCCCAACCACCAAAAACAGTGTAATTACAATCTCACCCTTCTTCTGTCTGTATCTCTACTGCCTGTATATTCCTTTTGCCACTATTCACCATCTGAGGAGGCAACAATCATCCTCTCCAGAGGAAATTACCCTGAAAGTTGGTGGCCAGTGTGCTAGCTGCTGTCTCCTTATTAAGCAGCATCTACTTCCTGTATTCAGAACCCTACACACAGCATTCTTTTTCTCTGGGCCATTTTCCCCCTTCTCTGCTCTTCCTCCCTTTACTTTTCTTCTGCCTTCTGCCATTATTTCACCAGGTCTCTTATACTCTCATTTCTCTGATATTCTATGGTAACATTTGTTTCTTGAATGCAAATGCTCATACTTTTAAAAGACTACCATATTGAAAAAACACAAGTGAAATGCCAATAAAAACACAAACTTCTGTCTATGAGAAAATATGCATACCACAACATGTTTATTTAACAAAACTCTTATGTCTAGACTACCTAAAGGATCCTTCAAAATTAACAAATAAATGAAAAAAAAAAGAAACTAAGAAAATATTCAAGTGAACATATCACAAAGAAGATATGCAAATGTTCAACAAACATATCAAAATGTAAACAATATCACTGTTCATCAGGGAAGCATAAACTAAAACCATATTAAGATACCTACTCATTAGTATAAACACACTCAAAAAGACTACAAGCATCAAGTGGTTAGAACAGAAGATAATCATATGTTTTGTACATTGGTAGTTTTTGGGTGAAATTGTTGGAGCAGATGAAGTCCTGAGTGAATGTGTATTATTGACATGGCAGAGCCACATCAAGAATCCCCAAACCTCAGACTCATGGGGATGACAAAGCCTTCCTCCTCTGAGGCTTAGAAGAATGGCAACGCCTTCCTTGGGTTCAAATACAAGTGCTTATGAATGGTTGAAGAGTGTGTGTGTAAAAACTAGCAGGGGCAATTCCTCCTCCAGGATGACTGTGACTTGAGAGTGCTCCACTACAGAGACTACCCCTCCTCCTCGCACTGTACCTAAGAAACACACTGAATTAAAGGGTTGCACAGTGGTACCCTCTATCAGATGGAGCACAGTTCTCCAGACCCCAACTTTTCTGTCTGTGTGTCTGTCCTTTCTTCAGTTGTCTGTCATTTCTTCATTCCCACATCACCACAGGTTTACAGAAGGAAGCCATGCAGGACATAGCAGTGAAATATTACCTCAAAACAGAAAAGAGGAGGCTATGCACATTTGACCAGCATAGACATTCCATTCCTAGGACTGTAACTGAATGGAATTAACACACGTGCCTAGAAAAAGACTTGTGCAGGAAGGTGCAGTGCAGCTCCAGTTATGACATCACTGAGCCAGAACAACGCAAATGCCTATCCACCCCAGAGGACATGGAAATATAAATTGTGGTACAGCCACGAAATGAGTAGCATATCTTAACAAAAAAAAAAATAAGAAACCAATGATATTTTCACCAACATTGACAAATTCAAAACAAAATACAATTTGAACAAAGAAGCCAAACACAAGGAATGCTGTGATACCATCTTGTCTCTTTGAAGTCCAAGAACAGGCAACACTAGTCTTTATTGATTAAAAGTCAGAAAAGAGGTACAGACTCAAGATTCACAAATTTTACTTTGTGTACTTTATGCCTTAATAAGATTTTCAAACATTAATGGATTGTAAATTACTTAGGAAGGATGTATATAACATTGCAGCACTCCGGATTACTTCATTGCTGACATTATAAGATTTCAAGCCATTAACAGCTGTCCCTCTTACTTCAAAGAGAGTCAATAAATGTGCAGGCAGCTTGAAAAATCCTTCCCTGTGTGGAACACTAACTGATGGATGCTTTCAAGTTTCTTGGTGTGTTGAGTCTTAAAAATCTTGTTTAGTACTCACAACACACACACACACACACACACACACACACACACACACACACATACACACAAAACAACAACAACCCCTAACAGCTTAGGCATAATTTTAGGCAATAGTTAAAGAGTATATTCAAACACATTCACATTCACACTACTTAGAAAATAGCCATTCTCTAGACTCCATACAACACATGTAATCATTAACTCACATTAACTGTAGTTACCTGCACTGAGCTCACAAAAGACTGGCCCTATTAATAATCACCAGGGAATGGGAGGGGCTTATGGGACCCTACGCTGTACCTATGAACTATTGGCTATCTACAGATTCTGTCTTCTGTTGTGTGACCTTACTGAACCCACGAGACTTCAGTAGATAGTTCCAAACCCATAGTCACACAGACAACACAAGTTAATCTGGGTGGATCACAAAACAAAATGAATAGGCATAAACAAGAGCGACATATGTGGTGTTAGTGGACAGAGGTGGCAGGGAGGTGGGGATCATAGTGGCCAAGCTGTACATATGTGAGACTATAAAATAATAACAATAATGATAATTCAAAAACTGACAATAAAGATCACTCCCTTAATAGGAAAAAAAGAAAACACTTCAAAGTAGAATTATGCAAGACTTACTAATTGGAAGCCCTCCCTCTCTTTTTGCATTCGCTCTGAACCAAGTACCTCAGGAAGAGATGAAGTGCTAGGGTCTATGACCTCATTATTACAGTCTAAAGTTCCTACACAAGTACTGGTTGCTCCCAGGGCTGCAGTGTGGTTCTACAGGAGAAGAATATGCTTCTAGACTCACTATTGTCTGATAATTGACAGAACCATATGATATTGAAGAATAATTAACAAGTGGTCAGCTCTGAAATCACATATAGATGAGCAACAATAAATGGACTCAGTAGATTACATTTTTATGTTTATATAGATAAATAACAATAATAATCAAAGAAAAAGGGGTCATGAGTTTAAGAAGGATTTAGGCATGCGATGGGTTGGAGAAGAGGAATCAGAGGGAGGAAAGAAATGGAAGGGGAAAATTATATAATTATTTCTTAATTAAAAGTTAAAAACAAAAAAAGCCTTGAAGCTTAGAAAGGAAATTAAATCCAAATGGTGTGAAAGTCTCCTATCCCATCAAAACATATATAATTCCTAAGACCTCAGAGTCAGTCAACAAGAAGACCTGAGGGGCACACTGACCTTTACTAATGGCTAAATAACTGGGCCGTGATCAATTTCGCTAAAGTGACATGAATCTTTCCTTTCCCTTTTGAGGTGGTTTGGAAGGTATTTACTGTTCTAGTTTAAGTGAGATGGTAGAGGGTAACATCCCTAACCTTGCCTTCTATTTTCTGCCATTTACATTTTTTAATTTTCTGATGCTAGACATTGATTTTGAAACTTAGTTTTGTGTACTAAGTTCATAGACGTCCCTTGGGTAACTCCCCTGTCTCCGGTTCCTGCCAACTGGCTATTCTTTGTGCTTTCTCTTGACCACCTTTTGGAACAAAAAGCCATCTTTGTCTCATCTTTGTATAACACAAATTACTTCATCATAGTGAATAAATATGTAAACAGTAAGTACATTACAGATACTTAATTCTCTGGTTCTTCATTAAGAGAAAAACAAATTTTGAAACAAAAAAGTTCTAGGGTGCTGACAATCCAGAATCCTGAATCTCCTTAGCACCTGGGGACTGTTTGTTTGTTTTGAACAACACATTCAAATTTAATTAAACAAGTTTACCTCTTACCTGAAGTTTTTAATTATACACATTATCAAACTACACCGAGATAATATTAAGTACATTTTATCATTTTCCTTTAAAAGCACATGAGCTCAAAATGAGAAATCACGTTTGGTCACCAAACTTTTCAGATACCAACGTTAATTGAGTCTATCAGGGACTTAAATTAGTCTACTGAAATTTAATTAGAAAGCCTTCTTCCTCAAGTGTGGAGAAAGCGAGGTAATTATTCTAAGATGTACCTTGTATGCAGAAAAGAGTTGATCAGGGCTGACTGTTGAATTTTAAAAGGTCGATTTGAAAGAATGGCCCTGAGTTGGTGTTTGGGGATTTATTTCTAGAGGGTTCTTTCTCACCATTTCATTTCTCACCTATATACCATTTCTCTGTGCCCTAACTGTATGCACAAACACTATATGTTCTACGTACTTTCCTCCCTGATGTCTGGACTGGTACATCCTAAGCTTCTGGGTGGAGAGGGTGATTATTCACAATGGAAAATATGGATACTGATTTCTTAGCAGGATTCCCTGGCAGAGGGCATCCTCGGTGAACACTTTACAAATGTGCCCTTGCAACTCATAGATGGAGGAGTCACAACTGTTTTACTCCACTTTGAGAGGGGAGTCTGAGAAGGTTGGTTCTGACCCAGTGTTTGTGTGTCTTTCTCTTTGCTGATTATTCATTAAAACTGATTATTATAGTAATCCATAACCATAAATACAACTAATGTCTTCTGGGAGTTCTCCAAGATGATCCCACCTAGGGGTGATCTTGAGAATGCCTGGTGTCTTGGTGTCTGAATCCTAACCTTCTCCTCTACACCAATGAACAGCAGTGATGTTGATCCAAATTAAGTTCAGGGCTATAGTAGTTTTTCAAAGAACCTTTAGGTAAGATTTCCATGCTCAACTCTCACCTGTCATGGTATGAAACTGCTCAGTATTTGTACATTTTCCTTATACATACTTGATTAAGAAAAAAAGCAACAATGCATATTTCCACTTTCCATTTTATTAAAGTGAGTATTTATTATCTTCTTATTTAGTGGCAATTGTTTACTTTCTTTTATAAATAGCATGGGGCCTGCGGACTGGTAAGCAACAATTTTTAGAACTAAATTAAGTATTTTTTGGAGTTGAGTGACTGGACAAATTTCTTTTGATCACAACTTTTTGTAAATCTGAAAAGTGCCTTCCCTAGGAATTTCCTTTACCCTGCAGAGAATGAACAAGAGTCTCTTATGTACCATAAGTTGATTTTTCTGGCATCTCTTAGGGAATACTTGGGAGTCTGTGTACATATGGCTTCATTCTTGTTCCCTTCCATCTAAATTTGTTTAAGAGGCAGCTGGCCAGATGAACAAACAGTGGATATGCCCACTATCCCCATTTCACTATGTTTTATGGGCTAATGTTGCTACTGAAGAGTTAAATCTCCCTTGATAAGCAGAACAACACCACCAAAAAGATGAAGAGTACTAAGTATGCTAAGTAGGAAGCCATATGGAGGAGACAGACTTTGGTTTGGTTGACTCCCTTCTAACCATCGAGGCTAAATCAAAGTGCTTTATTAATATAAGTGCTAATAACTACTAAAATAGCATTAAGATAAGAGTGTCAGAGGCCAAATTACTAGGCTCATGTATATAATTGCATATCTTCTTTTATTCTAATTACAGTGTAGTCTAGTCTTGATTCCAGATTCATTTTCCCTCAATGAATTATCGCCTACTGTTTCTGCATGTGTCTGCCTACATGATAATGAATGCATTAGTTATCATTAGTTAAGAACTTTAAGAATCACTTATGGCCAGTGTAAGTTTTCCTGGTACAATTTCTTTTTCCTGGATTCTTATGAACAGTCATTGCTACCTTTCAGCACCTTCCTGTGAAACATTTATGCCAAATGTCTCCTCCTGCGGAGACAGATGTTACCTGAAGAAACCCTCTCACTGTTTTTCTTCTTTTGGTCCTGATTTAAAAACTTATTGTCCTCCTCAAATGAAACCAGGGGGCAACAAACAAATCCCAAAAGATCACATGTAACAATCACCATGGAAAATGTATAATGTGGAAATGTCACCAAAGGTACTCACTCACCCACTTGAGTCTGCAGATGTGATAGCAATCAGAGGCAGGATTTTCAGGGGGAGGCTGGTTGGCCTTGGGATGTTCTCTGATTCACTTCTCAAGTCAGTTTGTTCCAACTGTCTGAAGGCAAGAGGAGGGAGCTGGATACTGCGGGATGAAAGTCTCCGCACAAGATAGGGTTCCATCCCACGGAAGGGGTCCTCTTCTTCATTACTGGAATGCAATGTTTCCTCGGAGGCCTAAGGCAAAATTCAAGAAAGTCGACAGAATTAATAAAAGGCCCAGTATGTGTCATTATGTGGTGGCTTTAATAAATTCTTGGGGAAAAATAAGTGCAGCTATACATGCAAAATGCTGATTAGAAACAAACAACATAAGTGAGAAAATATCTGCTGAGAAGTTGAGATGTAGGTTTGTTTTTTAAAGCATTTTTTAAAATTCATTTTACATACCAATCATGATCCCCCTCTTCCCTCCTCCCTCCCCTCTAGGCTCTCCCATAACCCTCCCCCCTATTTTCACCTACAAGAAGGTAAGGCCTTCGATGGGGTGTTGGCAGAGCCTGGTACATTCAGTTGAGGCAAGTCCAAGCCCATCCCCCTGCATCAAGGCTGCAGGAGGTGTCACACCTTAGGCACTGGGCTCCTAAAAGCTCATGCACCAGGGAGGATCCTGATCCTACTACCATGGGGCCCCTTAAGCAAATTAAGCTACACAACTGTCTCGCTTGTGCAGAGGGCCTAGTCCAGTCCCATAGAGGCTCCATAGCTGTTGGTCTAAAGTTCATGAGTGCCCACTGGTTTAGTCTGGTTGTCTCTGTAGGTTTGTTTATAAACAGTGGGTTTGCTTATCATTATTTTTATTTAGGTTTTATTTAGGTTTGGTTGTAACAATTGGTGTTCTTAGCAATCTTAGAATTTACTAACTTTGTGTGTGAATCCTATAAAACCAAACATGTTTTCCTTCTCCCTTCCGTGCGATGAATCGCAGTAAACCCATCTGATTACATGTTAATACATGCATGTGCTGAGATTTGGGTGTAAGTGCATTTTTTCCCACAAATGTGCTTACAAACAAGGAGAAGGTAAACTCTTCCCCTTATTCTTTAACTTTTACTTCATTATTTTTATGGTTTTCCAATTTTAAACAGTCAAGATATTTCTTTTCTTTACAGTGTTTCTATCTTTAAAATATTTAAACTTTTATTCTTTCTAAATTATTGTTTAATCATTTCTCTGGTTTTTTTTCTTGCCTTGTTTCTCCTTCCTCTCCCAGTTCTGGGATCAAACTCAGGGCCTCACACAAGCTAGGTAAATGATTTGCCAGTGAAACATCACCAGTCCTTCAAAAATAATTTTTTTTTTATTTTGAGACAGGGTCTCTCTAACTTTCTCAAGACATCCTCACATTCAATAGCAGCCCAGCTGGTTTGTACTTACTTATGATCCTCCTGTCAGAGTTCCTGGAGTAGCTGAGATGACAGACATGTGCCACCATATCTGGACACACACACACACACACACACACACACACACACACACACACACATTAATTTTTTGTTTGTTTGTTTGTTTGAGACAGGGTCTCATAGTCTAGACTGACTTCAAGCTTGATAAGTAGTTGAGGATGACTTTGAACTTCTAACCAGCCTGCTTCAGTTCTGAAGTTTTGGTTGAGCCACAATGACTGGGAATGAATCTTTATACAAGCTAGGCAAGTATAAAGCTGATCTATATCCTCAGCTCTGTGTGTGTGTGTGTGTGTGTGTGTGTGTGTGTGTGTGTATTAAGCTCAAGGTTTTTCTGCTTTGCTGATTTGCTGCTCAGCTATATTTCTGGTCCAGCAGTAAGGAATTGAGCCCAGTTCTAGCCATAACCCAGGCTCAGGGAACCCTGCTGGACTTTTCTTCTTAAAGAACAAGGGGCACATAACATAAGTTCCTAGCTGCCAGCCAATCCCCAGACAGATCAGTTAATGGGGATCTGAGGTTCTTATCTTGGAAGACCCTTCTGCTATAGCAGCCAAGGAAAAGCTACAGCATTTGACAGAACAGTATCTGTGTGTGGTCTGCCAACTAGCCACACCACACCTTGTCAGGCCAGGGCCTTCCAATGAGACTAGGTGAATGTCATGGATGGGAGCTGAGATGTCAGACCTTGCCCTTCCTAGTAAGGGGTCTACACTGGCATCCACTCATGGGAAAAAAGCCTCAGACTTTTCCTAGAGACTGCAGCAGTCAGCCCCAGAATCACTGGGGAGAAGGCACAATGGATACAATGCTTGCTCTGAGAATGTGAAGACCTCAGTTTGAATCTCTAGCATCCACATAAAAAAAGCCAAGCACAGCAGGAATCCAAAGTTGGGGTCAGGGGTAGTGGAGACTGGCAGATCCTAAGATCTCAGTTACTAGCCAGACTAGCTGAAATGACAAGCTCATGCCCTGTCTCACGGCAATATGGCAAAGAGTGAGAGGAAAACCTCTGGCATGCTGCTTTTGTTTCCTTGTGCTTGTCCACAGGTAGGCACACCTGGATGGATATTCACAAGCACGAACCACACACACACACACACACACACACACTACAAACAAACTAACAAGCAACCATCAAAAAGAACAATGGCAGCAACAAACCAATCACTTTTAAGTAACCAAGAGACTATCATCAGTCCTGCCAAAGCTCCCATCCTCTGACGGGGGCCATGACTCACACTGTGGGAAGAACCATGGAGGGTTACTGACTGTCATATTCTGCAGTCTTCACTACACCTGCCCAAATCAACAGTGTTTCCCCTCTTGAAAGACCTGCCAGGATTGTGGGCTTTTGTCTGATACAGCATGATCGGTGCCTAAACCTAGTGGGCTTCTCGGTCGGATACAGCATGCTTTGTGCCCAAACTCATGATTCTCAAACAAAGAAGCTGCAGG
>CABHPP010129378.1:0-17044 GCA_902168425.1 Peromyscus attwateri
GACTCCCCTGCCAATTTGTGTTTCCCTCAACGATGGCCAGGAGACAAGGGGTGGTGTTTAGGATGTGGGTGACTGGAGCCAGAATTCTGTTTCTCTCACTTCTCCTAGATGACCTTGGGAATTTGCTTAACTTTACTAGCTCTACCCTACCCCACCCCACTGCCTTCAGTCAAAATTTTGTGGATTTGGGGCTAGGGCTGTAGCTCAGTGATAGAGTGCTTCCCTAGATGAGAGTCCTTGAAAAGGCTTCAAGGGCCTGGGTTCCATCCCTAACACTGCAAAATAGAAGAAGGAGAAAAAGAAAAAGTGGCACTCTCTCTCGGGATTTTTTTTCCAAATAAAGAAAAAGATGCACAGCCATTGCCAATGAATCAGGAAGTGTTTGGCAAAACGAAAAGATGTTCCTCCTCCTCCTCCTCCTTGGCTGATTGCGATCAGTTGTTAGCTGGCAGAAGAGAGAGGTACAGACCCTCCGAGCTTAGTTGACCCAGCACCTCAGCAGTGTCAGCAAAGGCTGAGGCCTTCTCGCCTTGCTGGCTTTTATTTCTTAGCACATTCGCCAGCCAGCTCTCTTCATGGTTATAAAATGGCTGAGGTAGCTCCAGGCCTCAGTGTCTCACATGTCTTCTGAAGAGTACAAAAAAAAAATCTTTTCATATTCGAACAGGCCACATGTTCTTCTAGGTATCTGTTGTCATGCTGTAACAAGACATCCTCAAATTCAGTAACTTGTAACCACTAATATCCAAGTTTTGCGTAGGGATGAGCAAAAAGAAATTTCTTATGCTCCATGATAAGATAGACAAGTCAACCAGCGGCTAGAAAATCTCATTCCAAGATGATTCATTCACATGGCTCTGGGCTTGGCTGGAGCTGGGAGCATGGGGCCTGGTTCTTCCTTTGTGGACCTCTCTGAGGGACAGTCAAACGTTTCTGCAGTATGAAGGCTGTGTTAATACAAAATATCCCAAAAGAACCAGGTGGAACCTGTATTCTTATATGACCTAGCTTTTCAGAAGTTATAAGGAATTCTACCATACACCCAGTCCATCCAAATTCAAAGTCAAAGTTACATACAGATGAACCGCTACAAACAATGGGGCCGGGTTCCCATAAATCTGCCTGTCTTAGTTTGTTTCTGTTACTGTGGTAAACTATTTTGACAAAAAGAAACAAGACAAACAGAGCTTGGTTTTTTGTTTGTTTGTTTTGTTTTTTTAAAGGCAGGGTTTCTCTGTATAGCCCTGGCTGTCCTGGAACTTGTTCTGTAGACCAGGCTGGCCTCAAACTCAAGCATCCTCCTGCCTCTGCCTTTTCAGTGCTGGAATTAAAGGCATGTGCCACGACCACCCAGTAGAGACAGGGCTTGCTTAGTTCACATTTCCAGGTGACAGTCCATCACTTCCAGGAGGTCACAGCAGCAGGAGCTTGAGAGAGCTGGTCACATCACATAGTTGAGAGTAGAGAGGAGTGAACACATGAATGTAAGCTCACTTGCTTGCTTGTGCTCAGCCAAGTTCTCCATGCATGTACAGTCCAGGAGTTCTCCATGCATGTACAGTCCAGGAGTTCTCCATGCATGTACAGTCCAGGAGTTCTCCATGCATGTATAGTCCAGGAGTTCTCCATGCATGTACAGTCCAGGACTCACTAAACTTACTAGGTAGAAAAAGCTCAGCATTTGCAATCCCGTGTTTAGTTTCTGCTGAACGTGTGTCTTTTGCACCATCACGCAGCAGAGAAACTCTAAGGCAACTCACTATTAGTCAAGCCACTGTAAATCTGACTGCTTGAAACCTGAAGAAAGTATGGAGTGGGATGTGGTTTCCATTATTTTGGAAATAGTCGGCCTCACAAGCTCAGGAAACTTACACTAGGCTTCTCTAGACTGGCCTGGGTTGATCAGAGTGGCAGTGGATGTCATTGGAAGAAGTGGTAAACTGCACTCCCATGTTATCGTCATGGTCACCTGGCACTGGAGGCAAGTGCTCATTAACACACATTGAGAGTCCTCTGGCTGAAATGTCTTCCTACAGGACAAGCTAAGCTGACCAGTGTCTGGGGTTCCCTGGCTAGTTGTGAGCAGCCCTCCTGGCTGGACTTTCTCTCATGCCCGAGGCCTAATGTTGCATTAGGATGGAACATTCCAGCAGGACAAGCTAGCCTGGCAAGCCTCTGGGGAGGCAACTCCCGCCATTGTTCCTTCATGCCTGTCTGTTTTCCTTGTAGCTGTTTTTGGGTGTTAGAAAATTGGATTAAGCTTCAATCACATTTCCTCCCAAACACAAAAGTCCAAAATGAGTAGCATATTTCCAACAAAGCTCACTTCAGCCACATCAAATTGGATGGGATGGTTTTAAAATGGGCCCTCCCGGGTGTATGCAGTGTGGCGTGAACAGGGGACTTTATGGGGTGAGCTGTGTTTGTAAATACTGGATAGCTCCGACTGTTTCGACCTAGTGATATTTGAACCGTATTCCTGTGAACTGTATTCGACTTGGAGTTGACATCCTGTGGATTTACAGCCCTGGTCCGGCCTACATGGCTTGGAATTTTATCCTTTGTTTTTAAAATGGCTTGATGCCCTCTGAACTTGCCTGGCATCAAAGGCGGGCGAGGGGAGAAGCTTTCTTTGAACGCTCCCACTTGGCTGCCAGAACCCCCATATTAGAGTCTATAAATTGTGGCTCAAAGGAGGCGAAATTGATTCATTAGAGACAAAGGGAGCAGAGGTGTCTGAGCTGGGAGTTGAACTCAAGGCTCCTGAAGGAAGCAGCGGGAGCTGGAACCCAGGCACACTTTGAAGGGTACAAGCAGACTTGTTCTCCAAGCCAAGCCTGCCCTTTACCAGTTGTGCAACCTGATTACCATCCCCAGCCTCTCTGTGAGTCTTCACTCAGAGTACTCTCAAGAATCAAATCCCAAGTGTGAAACAGGGAGCTCGCGACCAGGTTCTGAGAATGCATCCATCTTAGTCCACTCTGGCTGCTGTAACAAAAACGCCACAGACTGGCTAGCTAATGTGCAGTGAAATTTCCTTCTCACAGTTCTAGAGGCTAAGATGTCAAATGATTCAGTGTGGCTGAGGGCTCCTTCCTGGTTCATAGCTTTGTCTTGCTGTGACCTCACAGGACAGAAGGGGCAAGGCATTCCTCTGGGGCCTCTTGTTGGGACCTAATTCCATGAGAGCTCCATTTTCACGCCCTCGTCACTCCCTAAGGCCCATCTCCAGAGACCATATCCCTGGTGCTTTGTGCCATGGGCACACTGCTAAAACCAGCTTAGGGTGAGGAGGGTGAGGAGGGCCCAGCAGCAGTGGCGTGGAGTGGTGAGGAAGCCTTGAGTGACTGTGTAAAGAAAGGATGAAATTGGAATCAATGTGCATTGTTGACATGGGTACGGCCATGTCAACGACCCAATGTCTCAGACCCACGGGAATGGCAAAGGCTCCCCCAATCCCAGGCTGAGGTTCAGAGGAATGTCAAAGCCTTTCTCTGCTCTGAGTGTCAATGTTGAGAGTATGCAGGGACTAACAACTGCTGCTTCCTCTCCCCCAGTGACTGCAACCCGAAACTGCTTGCCTAAAAAGACCTTCCACCAAAACCAGCCCTCTCCTCTCCCTGTGTTGTGTCTAATAAAAGTGCTGAGACTCCTGTTCATTGCAAATGGGTGCCGCTCCATCAGATGGAACACAGTCCTCCTGGTTCTGGCTTTTCTGTATGCATGTCTGTCCTTCCTTCATTCCGCCGCTGCCCTGGTCAGGTCACTATGGACACAGCACGTGCGACAGGCAAGGCAGGAGTATCCGAATGTGATAGACTGTTCGGGTGGCCGAAGGGCAGCCCTTACTTTCAGGAGTGTAGGATATGTTTCTAAAAGGAGGTGTGCGTAGTGACTGCACTCGAGGTTGGAGCTCTGGCAGGCTGGGAGGAGAGTCCCCTCTGAGCCTTTGCTCACGAGAACTTTGACCACTACTTTTTCACGACTGAGCCCAAACCTTCCCCTCTCTATGGAAGTTTTTTCTTCCTGTGCATTTTGAGTGCAGTCTTGAAGTCGGGGACCAGGGCCGACTGCATGGGTCAGTAACGTCATCAGAGGGCCTTAACCAAATGTGAGCTGTTCTTACAGCAAGCTTGATATTACAACAGTGAAACACCAGACGGTTAACTTATAAAGGGGAGAAGCTTACTACAATCAAGCAACCACATTGAGTTACGCATCCGGTGAGGTGCTGGGTGGAACGGCAGGGAATATGTTGGAACAAACTGCTCAGGGCCAGGAAGCTCTGAGGTAGAGAAACTGTGGTCTGCCTCCCTTTGAGGGCATATACCCAGTGGCCCAAGAACCTCCCCCTAGGCTCTGCCTCTTAAAGGCCCACAGCAGCTTCTCATATTCACTCTAGAACCAAGCCTTTAACACTTTAAGAAAGAGGCAGTTTCCTCTACTACTTCTTGGGCCTTGTCCTTGGAACTTATCTATCCAAGTGAGGAAGCCTGTGTCACCTCATGGAGAGGAGCAGGAACCCAGGAGATCATGTCCACCACCAACCTGCCAGCCTGTGAGTAGAACATCCTAGCTCCCTCTGAGCTGTCCTCCATGGATGCTGCTGGAGAGCTAGCTGGGCCACCCTGCTCACCCTGCACACATTCACATGGGAAAGAGAAGGGAGCTACAGCTGCTCTCCTGAGTTACCTGGGTTTGTCCTCCTGATGCAGTGGATTAACGATAGGCAGAGAGCACAGGACACTGTTCAGGAGGGTCCTCCGGTGACCACTCACTGTAGAGGAGGCTGGAGAATGTACAACCTTACCAAGCAGGTGGGTGTCCAGAGAGAAAGATCACCGTCAAGTCAGTGAGAACAGATGGTAGGTGGCTGGGTCACTCAGCAGCACCTTAGACTTCCCGTCGGCTCATCACCCGCACATCTTCCCTCGATTGCTGTTGGGTCCTATTACAAGATGTTTACCCCATAAAGCAATGTGGTATTCATGCCACGTGCTTGCTTGTCTATAAATTATACACGGATAATAGCTACATTATGTAGAACCAGATTATGAATGTCCTAAATCTTTCACAAAACAGAAGGGTTTTACAAGTCTTAAACAAGATTTTAAGTTATTTTTTGTCTTATTTTTATCTGCACTGCTAACCCAGAACTTATTAGCAATGTTTGAGCATGGCTTTTTGAGAAAAATACTTTTAAAAGATGTTTGTGTGTGTGAGTTTGTGGTGTGTGTGTATGTGTGTGTGTGTGTGTGTGTGTGTGTGTGTGTGTGTGTGTAGTGTTTATATACACATATGGAGGTCTGTGCATCCACGCACATGGAGGCCAGAGGAGAATGCCATGTGTCCCGTTGTATCACTAACTACCTTATTTGCTCGAGACAGAGTCTCTCACTGAACCTAGGGTCAAGCTACCAGCCAGTAAAACCCAGCAGTGCTCCTATACCCCAGGCCCCTAGGACTGGGTTACAGACAACCATGTCTATAGTTACCTCTTCACATGGATGTGGAAGCCCGCTCCTACCTTTTAAAGGGTTCTTAGGTAGAGGAGAGAGGAATTAAGAACTGATAGACAGAACAAGAGACCTAGACAATAAGAAGAAAGACAGAAACACAGGATAGCGTCAACACCCAACAGCCCTTTTGTTTATTCAAAATGGCTTTTTATAACAATGCCAACGGGTGGGGCAAAAGACCTTCCCCTCACAAGATCAAAGCACACCATACAGCCAAGTGTAGACCCTTCCAAATACCTGGCAACCACACCCGTGGTCAAATCATCTCCTTATGCAGCCCTGCTGGGTAAAGCAAGCTCAAATTCGCTGACCCTGACTAAGTTCTCACTAGGAAGCCTCTGTGGGCCACCACACATAGACGCTAGGGACTTGAACTCAGGTCCTCACATAGGTCTGCAAGTGCTCCTATTGCTCAAGCATCTTCCCATATATTTCATATGGCCTTTAATACCTGCAGGCCCAGTGCAGGATCATTTATAGAGGTGACTGCATGATTGGTGTTAGTGGCACTGCACCTACATATAGCCATCTTTCTTGGCAAATGTCCTCCCCATGTCCGCACCCCCACACCTACCTCCCACCGTTGGCTTCTGTTGCTCTGATCAGATTATAGGAGCTTTTACTTAGGACGACATGAGCTCATACTTGACAGGGAGGAAAAATGCTGGCTGTATAGTGTCCGTGGTCTCTCTGGCTTCCATCCATGATTTCATTGCAGGGATTTTGTTAGCACTGCAGGCCCAGTGACAAGTTCCCACAGCTCATTAGACCGGCACAGGCTGAAAGTCTTCCACACAGGCCTTGATATTTGCAGCACTTTGGACAGGCAAAAGAAGGAGCAGGCACCAGTACCAACACACAAATTAGATACTACACTGTTCGACTTCCATCCTTCTGCCCCAGCCACATGTGCTAAGTTCAAGTAGAGGCCCTTGCACATCTGCATGACGTGTCATCCCGCAGCCTCCAGATGTGCCTCCCTACAGGGGAGACCATTGGTCTCTTGAATGCTGAGCTTTCTGTGGTAAATCAGTCTATTTCTTTATCTCTTTGTGTCTGTCTGTCTGTCTGTCTGTCTGTCTGTCTGTCTGTCTCTCTCTCTCTCTCTCTCTCTCTCTCTCTCTCAATAGATGGTTGTATTTGGGGGCAGGTCTACATGCCACGGGACATACACGGAGGCCACAGAACAAATTTTCAGAGGAAGTTTTCTCCTGCCACCTTGTTTTTGAGTCAGTGTCTCTCTTGTTTCTGCTGTTGAACCGTGTATGCAAGCTTCCAGTAGATTCTCCCGCCTCTGCGCCCTCCCCCTCCCACCTTGCATTGGGAACACTGGGATCGTAGATACACAGCACTGCATCTGGATTTGTCCATGGGTTCTGGAGATCAGACTCAGGTTGCCAGGCTTGAGGGGCAAGCGTTTTTACTTGCTGAGCTACCTCCATTGATAGAAATGTAGCTGTAGTGATAGATACAGGTGTAGATAATCTCCCATCGGTAGCCTAGGTATTTGGGTTGTCACTGCACTGAGAGCTAATGCTCAGTGGCTGCTGAACATGAGTGAATGAATAGGACAAGGCCACTAGTAGTCAGCTACCAAGTTCTAGGTTGGGGCACAGGGTGAAATTCTGGGCCTGGAAGCCTCTCCTTCTAGGACATGGATATTAGCAACTTCTTCTCCTTTTTTATTTATTTATTTATTTATTTATTTATTTATTTATTTATTTATTTATTTATTTTGGTTTTTCGAGACAGGGTTTCTCTGTGTAGCTTTGCGCCTTTTCTAGATCTCGCTCTGTAGACCAGGCTGGCCTCGAACTCACAGAGATCCTCCTGCCTCTGCCTCCCGAGTGCTGGGATTAAAGGTGTGCACCACCACCGCCCGGCTATTAGCAACTTCTTAATCTCTTCACTTGTAGAGTGTTCACTTGTGGCCTGAGAGTCATAATTGTAAAGGCTACCACTGTGGTCCAGGGGCACCAGGAAAGGCCCATGAGGAGGTATGTGAAGGGCTTGGGCACAAGCTGGGACTCAGCAAACACTCAGGAAGCACTGGACTCTTCTGAGAGAATTGAAATCCAGCAGCAATGTTAGACAGAGGGTCTCTCTCTGGCCTCTTGCTCCCTGGACAGATACTCATAAACTTAGTGGCTTAAAATAATACTTGGTTCCTCTGACTCCCCCATGGTAACAGAGGCCATGGACATCAACTCGGACCCTGGCTGCTGTAGGGCCACAGACCCAGACATGACCCTCAGCAGCAGCCCTGGCCTGGACAACACCATGGCCCCAGGTGTCAGTGCCAACTACTCAACTCAGCATGGCCCTGGCTGTGGCACAGCCCTCAGACAACATGTCACAGGTTGTGGTCCAGACCCTGGGCATCCACGTGGCTACTGGTTGCATTATGGGCCACTGGACATCAACACAGACCCTGACTGTGGTAGGACCACAGATCCAGACATGGTCTCAGCTGCAACCTGGACCTGGATGTCACCATGGCCCCAGGTGGCCGTGAAGGCCAAGAAGATCAGCATGGCCCCCATGGCAGTATGGTCCTCGGACACCAATCTGGCTCCAGGTGGCAGCCAGACACAGTCCTCTGCAAGACCCTCAGACATCACCTCATGCCCCCTCAGCTGCTTCAGACCAAGACTGGTCCTTAGAGGCAGCCCAGGCCCAGAAATGACCCTGGACTTAGGTGGCTAACAGGCCATTCACATTAGCCTGTTCCTCGGCACCCTCACCTCTCAGATCTGCCTCTCTCCCCAGCCCATGAACGGCTTCACCTCTCTCTCTTCCACCTTCTCACCCTGTACCTGCTCACCACAATGCTGTCTTGAAGCACTTGGTTGAGACCTGCCCCCTGCAGCCTCATTCGAGGCCCCAGACTAGAGTCCCCAGGTGGCTCCCGGTTGAGTCTTGTCCCTACCAGCCCCTGCCAACCCCAGCAAGGCAGGACGCGGTGGCTGTTGCTGCATCTTGGCTTGCAGCATGAAGCTGTTGCTGTGTCACAGCCCAGGGCTAGAGTCCCCAGGTGGCTCCTGGTTGAGTCTTGCCCCTGTCAGCCGAATGTCATGGCAGGAAGCTGTTGCTGTGTCCTGGCCTGGGGCTAGAGTCCCCACCAACGTGTCTTTTTGATAATAGCCATTCCTCTGCTAGGTGGGTCCACTAGCCCCTCATTTGCGTTTTCCTAGTGAGTAGCCATGTTGAGTGCCCTTTCTTATGATACTTATCCACTTCCATTTCTTCTTTAAAGAACTGAGTTATTCTGATCCTTTCCTAGCTGGGAGATCTCCTTTTATTGCTGACTGGGAATGCTTTATGTATTCTGGATGCCTGACCCTTGAGGGATGTGTGACGACCATTTTGTGAGTGGTGTTTTTACTTTCTTTTTGGTGTCCTTTGGTGTAGGAAAACTTAAATTTTGATGCCATACAACTTCACCAATTTTTTTTCTTTCATTGCTTATTTGTTAAATGCCATCTCAGATGCCAGTCTGAGGCCGTACAAGTTTATAGATAGGTTTTCTTCTATGCAGTCTGTAGTTTTAGTTCTTACATTTGACCCACTGGTATTTCTTGAGTTAATTTTTGTTACATGTGAGGTAGGGGGATTCAAATTCTTTCTCTTATATATAGATTTCCAATTGTCCTGTGCTGAAAAGACAATTGTCACTTTATAGAATGTCATAGGCACACTTGTCAATGATAAATTTGATTACCAATGCAAAAATTCACAGCCAGACTTTCAATTCTGTTCCATGGATCTGTGTCTCTACCTCATGTTGATATGTCTCAATTATTATAGTTTCCCATGTATTGGGGGTTGTAACTTTTAGCTAAAATGTTCAGTGACATTAAGTACTCGCACATCACTGTACAACCATCACCTTTATCCATCTCTAGAAGCCTTCCACTACGCTGCAAAAACAGCCTCTGTGCCCTTAAAACAGTGAGACCCACTCCTCCCTGCCCTGACCACCAGCAGCCACCACCCTCTTCTTTGATTCCTATGAATTTGGTTGGCTTAATGACCTGCCCTTGACTCCTGGAGTCTATAGTAACTTTTTAAATCAGGAGAAGTGATCTCTCTGACTTCATGCCTTCAAGGTTTGTTTGACTTCTGGTCTCTACACTTCCATATACATCTTACAATATCATATGGTGCCCATTCCTGAAAAAAAAATCAGAGTTGAGATTTGGATAGATTTTTCATTGACTGCACATGCTAGGGAACACTCCTCCATGATGGTTTGATTTTAGGGGTAACTTGCCTCAATGCAAGATACTGAGAGCTACCTCTGGATGTGTCTGGGGGGTATCTCCAGAGAAGCCTAGAGAGAGAGAGGGTGGACTGAGGGGGGAAATCTGTTGTCTGTCAAATGGACTGTGGAATCAGAAACAATGGAAAAATGGGGAGAAAATGTTATGTTCTCTCTTGGAGCAGACAAACTCCTCTGTCCTTGGCCATCTGAAGTCCAGGCTCTCTGATCTTCCACTGCAGAACTTATCGCAGTGGCTTCCTGGCTTCCCAGGCTCCTGGTCTCTGGCTGAGAGCTGTAGCATTGGCTTCCTGGGTCTGATGTCTTTGAACTTCAACTGAGACTGGTTGCTGGCATCCATAAGAGTCCAGCCTGCAGAAGGCCTGTCAGGGCACTGTTAGCCTCTGTGACTCCATCTCTGTCATCCATATTTAGGTCATTTATATATACATCATTCTATCTATCTATCTATCTATCTATCTATCTATCTATCTATCTATCATCTATCAACCTATCAACAGTCTGTATCTATCAATCATCTACATATCTATTAATCATCTATAAATCTATCACCTGCTCTTATTTGTTCTAGAAAACCCCAATCAATGTGTCATCTTAAAGATACTAAATCTTCCAGTCTACAAACATAGGATGTCTTTGTATTTATTCACCTTTCACTTCTTCCAACTGTGTTTTGTAGTTTCCATATACTTTTTGGTTAAATTTATTCTTATTCTATTCTTTCTCGTGGTACCAGCTAGGCAAGGACAGAGTCAGTTGGCAGAGACAGCCATCTAGCCAGCAAACCTGTTCTTTTGATTGAGCAGTGAGGTGGGACCCTGTGTCTTCTCCACTGGAGTGTGATGGATAGTGATACTGTGGGACTGGCCTGGTCTGGAAGCCTCTGAGAATGACCCTCTGTCTCTTCCTTCTTTGCCTCTTGGTCAGAGATCAAAGCCAGGATGACTATGAATGTCAGTCACTGTGGGAGGTGACAGAGTTTTCTTAAGCCTGAGCTCCTGAATGACCCTATGGAGGAACACAGACCCACCCAGAGTGGACCCAGCATGAACATCATACATGAGAAACACTCATAGCTTTGGGATAAGGACATGCTAAACCTTTCTGACTGAGCACTTCAAAAATGGCTTTGAATTTGTCTTTCCTCTGTCTGCTAAGTTGGGTCATTCATCTTAACATTGCCTGGTGTTAGGTGATGAGTACAACAAAATCATTTTCTAAGAAAGCATCAAATGGTTCAAGTTTGGTAGCAAGAACCCTTTTCATTTACAGAAAACTGTGAGATAGAGTTTAAAATTTGTTCTTACTGTTTATTTATTAATCCTGCTAAGGATGCAAGTCAGAGCCTTGTATGTGGTGGGCAAGGACTATAAAAGTGGGTCATACTCTCAGCTCCAACAATGGTTTTGCAATGTTTTCAATAACACCATAGGAAGTGGGCATGCATGCTAGCTTCACCAAAGGACTGATGAGGAGCAGATAGTCCCAGAATTCCCTGATATCCAAATAGACATGAAGGAGATGAGCTGAGAAATGGATGTGGGCAAATGGACCAGGCTCACTCTCACCCCCACCTCCTCTGAGCCTCAGTGTTACACTAGGAGGATGGTGGTGCTCAGTGCTTCTCTCCCTGCCTGCCTGTCTTCCTTGTCTTTAACCTGCTCTTCCGCCTGCAAATCAGCTCTGGACTCTACTGCCCCAGGGAGCCTTCTGCGATGTTCTATATGGTGTTGAAACCAGATAGAAGGGGAAAAGCTTCATAAGATACAGGCCCAGGAAATCAGATGGTTACAAAGTCCATAGGGCCCCTCCCCAGGGTTTTAAGCATTCTCTGGGAAGAAGATACCCTCTGGTGGAGCTGCCTCAGGCTGGCCAGGGTCCTCCAGGGATACTGTTTTCCTTTCATGAATCATCTCCCATGCTGAAGTGGACAATTACATTTTCCGTGTTCCTGAAATAACCCCCCCATACTCTCACTGATTCACCCTGACAGACTTGGCTAGACTCAGGCGGAGTCGTTTCTTTGGTTTACCCGTGCATTGGTCTACAGTCACCTGTCCATCTCCTCAGGAAGAGCCACACAACACCTTCATTGTCCAGCTACCAGCACGGTGGTCACACATCCCGCATCACAGGCATCAGGAGAGCCAGGAAGAGTGGGCTCTAGAATCTGAACAGAGACTGCATTCCTCCACTGCCCAGGACTTTGCCACCAGGATTCAGTAGGAAGAAACACCCACTTGGAAGAAAGTTGTTCACGCTGGCACCCAGCAGATGGGAGCGTTCCTCTCTTGCACCCATCCCACTGTCTGTCCATGCATCTCTTCCTGGCCAGCCTGAGGCTGACAGATGATTCCTGGCATCCAGCATGTGCTTAGTCAACAATGTAAAACTGAATGGATATTTACAGAGAACAGAGCTGCTTCCTGGCTGCCCTGCATCCTCAGTACGCAGGGACTGCATGCAGGAATGCGGGATAGCATGTTCCGAGCCACTGTGAAAATGGACATGGCTATGATGAATGGAATTTGCCTCCATGTGCCATTGTAGTGGGAGCCTTGTTCATCAGGGCAAGTCAAGCAGTCATTCTTTATTCTGGAAATGATCTTCTCACAGGTTGATCTAGACACGGAGAGCCTACAGTTTGGTGCAGCTTTGGTTAAAATGAAAAGAATCCACTTAATTAGATAAGCCTGGGACAGAAGAATTTGATCATAGCCACTCTTTAGAGTTCCCCAGTGTCCTGCTGGTAAGGTGAAGCTGTTGACATTCCATGGCCACAGGCCCAGAGAACACAGACCTTCCCTAGACCCGAGGGGGAAAGCTGTGGCAAATTTAACTGAATTGAAACCCATTTGTTTCTCTTTTCTATGACGGAGGAGGAACTTCCTGGAGAAACAGCAAGCGCTCTTCCTGTACTGGAATCCATCCTTGCCCAATTCCTCACAGTGTCTCCGGGACATTACCCTCAGTCTTAAAGCATCTCCGTGTTGTCCACGAAAGCCCGGGGGGTTGCTGCTTATACAGTGGCATGATGAGCAGACTCACCAGCCTCACACAGAGGGCTTCCACCATGGGTAAGCTTTGGCCTAGGAAGCCTTGGAGCTGGGAAGATAGCTTGGTGGGTAGAGTGCTGACGCCCAAGCATGGGGGTCCGAGTCAGGTTCCCGTGTGGAAACCAAGTGGAGCCTGGTTGGTAGCATGTATTGTCATCTCTGTGCTGGCCGGCCCATCTAGCCTTCGCAGCCCGAGTTCCAGGCTTCTTTCAAAGAAAGGAGAGGACAAGGACAAGGAAAAAAGGACACAACAAACAAGCTAGTTTTGAGCTGAGCATCACGTTCAGCACCTTCAGAGCCCCTCTAGTGTGTCCAAACCCAAACCCCAGGCCCACCTGGTTACTAGGGCTTGCTGGTTCGGGAGATAACTTCTATGTTACAAGGACGGCTTAAGCAACTCAGTTAGGGATGAGCCCAGTAAGTCGATGTCCCAGCTCAATAACCAGAGGCGAGGGAAGAAGCTGCCCGTTGGTCCAAGGCAGCCTCCCCGGTCAGAGGTGAGTCCCTGTGTTTCTTTTCAAGTTCACAAGCTGGAGCCCAGTAGCTCTGCTTCTCTGTCATTCACCAGGGGGGCAAACAGAGGATGTTCCCACCCTTCACAGTAGCTCATTTGTGTTTCTTCCTAGCGATTCTCCCACTCCGAAGGCACTTAATGAATCTCTATGGCAGGTGGAGCTGTTCTGGGTGGGAGGCAGACACGAGCTAATACAGCATCTGAGCATCTCTGCTGCAAAGGCACTTAATTTGAAATAACAGCAAAAGGAAGCAGAAAGCAGAGGCAGTCCACAGGCCTGGGAGGCAGTTAATAAGTATGGCTACAACAAGCAAAGTGAGTGAGGAGCTCTTGTAGGCCGGGCAACTTTTCGGGAGAGTGACATTTGAGTAGAGTCAGGAACGAAGGGATGTGGCTAGCCCCAGGGTTGTCTGGAGGGGGGGGAATAACATTCCATTTGGGAGGGTGTCCCAGCAAGTGCAAAGGGCCTGAGGTGGATATGTGCCTGGGCAGACAGGTGTACTGGAAGGCAGAGCAAATATCGGGGAAAGCATCAGGAAGCACAGAGATCCCCCTTGCCACCAGGAGACATCCCTCCCTGGAAGGCAGGCACTTGGAAAGCCTTGGGCTGGTTATTACTGGACATATATTTTATTATTATAGAGGACACTGGCTTTGGAGTTTCTGCCTTCCTTTTCAAGGAGTGGTCTTGGGGGAGTGATGGAGCCTCTCTGGGCCAGTCTCTTGTGTGAAATAGAAACAAGCCCAGTCACAGCAACACGAGATGGTGTGCAGCCATCTTCCTCCACCCCGGTGGGAAAGCATCTCTCGCCCCTCATAGTTCAGCCATCCCTAACAGGGCTGGGAGAGATCTGAAAACTGCAAGGAAAGAGATGAAACCCAGAGTTTCAGAACATGTGTGTGTCACACGCAACACCAGATTCTTCCAGTGGCATGAGGTGTGCCCTTACTGTTGGTAATGAAGAATTCCCAGCTTTACAAATGAAGACACAGAAGCTTGGGGACTTGGAGTGTGCTGCTCCAGTGGCCGGGGGGTGGGGTGGGGGTGGGGGTGGGGGTGGGGAACTGGTTTGTGTAACTCGCAAAGTTCAGTGTGTGTGTGTGTGTGTGTGTGTGTGTGTGTGTGTGTGAGAGAGAGAGAGAGAGAGAGAGAGAGAGAGAGAGAGAGAGAGAGAGACTGTCTTCTTTTCCTCTTCAGGTTGTCCCCCATGCCTCACCTGTCCCATGAACTTTAACTTCTATATCTGAGCCTTTTCTTTGGTCCTCAGCCTCCCACACTGGACTTGAAGTGCTAGGGCACAAGTAAACTGTCCCCTGCCTGGGCACACTGAGAGGGCTGAGAGGCAGGCCTGGGCTCTCTGAGTACTGCTGGAAGAAAGCCCCTGGGTGGATGGAGTCTAACTGCCCAGCAGCTGCATTAGACAGAACAGGTTAGGCTGGGCAGAGGGACAAATCAGCCTGGCGACTTATTCAGTGCAGGCTTGGTTCTCCTCTATGTCACACACAGTGCTCTCCTGAAGGTGGTGACAGGGATGTTGCGGCCTCTTCCATCTTAGAATGTCACAAGCTCAAATACATTGCTGCTAAGGTTGGCTCAGGAAACGAGGTCACGGCATAACCTGTACCTTCTAGTAGGGACAGGGCTAAGTAGCTTTCATGCCCTCTCTTATTCCTTTGACCATCATTTAGCCTTTTGGTCCTCAGCCTTCCTGCAAGGGAGGCTGGGAAATTTAGATCTGGGAAGAAAGAGTGAGTTAGGAGGTGTGGCCTTGTTGGAAGAGGTGTGTTACTAGGGGTGGGCTTTGAGGTCCCAAAGCCCATGCCAGGCCCAGTGTCTCTGTCTCTCTCCCTCTCTGTCTTCTGCCTGCGGATCAGGATGTAAAGCTCTTAGCTACTTCTCCAACACCACACCTGCCTACCATGTGGCCAAACTCCCCACCACGATGGTAATAGGCTAACCCTCTAAAACTTTAATCAAGCCCTCAATTAAATGTTTTTCCTAAGAGTTGCCTTGGTCATGGTGTCTCTTCACAGCAATCGGACAGTCATTAAGACAGATGGGGTGGGATTTTTTTGCAGTCAGTGCTTTGGAACACAGCGTTACCAGAATCACTGGGCTACTGGCTTCCCACCTTCCTGTTAGTCACTTTTCTCATCGTGGCGGCCAAACACCTGGCAAGAAGCCCCAGGTTGAGTGGCACAGACAACCATGGTCGTGAAGATGGAAAGTGTCAGGAAGTGGGGGGACTGGTTCCCTCCTATCTATAGTGAGGAAGAAGGTAGTAGACAGGAAGTGGGGCTGGGCTATAAAACCTCAAACCCCCCCCCCAAGACTTACCTCCCCCCCCCCCCCCCCCAATGACTTACTTCCTCCAGTAAGGCTCCATCGCCTAAAGGTTCTACAACCTTCACAAACAGCGTCAACCAGCTGGGGACCAAACATTCAAATACATGAGCCTGTGGCAGACATTTCACATTCAAATTACAACCACTTTTGAGAATTTTCTCATTGTTAAAAATGGATAGTGCTTCCATGGAGCGCTATGGACCATGGAGCCTGCTAGGGGATGGGGTGGCTAGAATTCCCAAAACTCAGCTAAACCTCAGGCACTGTAGATGGAAAACGTGCTGTCACTACTGGATGAAGACCAGACACGTGTATTTTAAAGCCTGGCTGTCTTGTCACAGATAGTCTCGACTGACACACATGGAAATATAATTTCTATCAGGTGGAGATGTGTGCACTGCTTCATGTGAGAAGTCCTCATAATGAAAAATATCTGGAACCACAGGATTAGCTTGTTTCCATCAACCCTGAGAGCATTCCATATGCCAGACTCTGTGCTTGGCTAATGGAGCAGAAAATCCAACCCCTTGTTGTGAAAAAATCCAGTCAGAGGTGTCTGTGTATATTGGTGGGAGGGACCTACATGTAAACAGACAATTGTGAAGCACTTGGATAAGTGTCCTGACAGAGGGATGCTCTTCGTTTCTTGGAACTCAGTGGAAATGCATGGATCGCAGCATCCTAGGATGCTAGGATCCTATCAGAAGGCTTCCTAGGGCTAGGGCTATCAGAGAAGGCTTCCAAGCAGAGGCACCATTTAAATTGACACTTGGGAGCAAAGAGGACTTAGCCAGAGCCTGGGAGAAGGAAGAGCATTTCATGAGGTGGGGTCAGTGAACAAATATAGAGGCATGAATGGTTCCCAAGTCAGGAACCAGAGAGAACACTGGGCAGCACTGAGACACATTCAAAAGAAAGGCTTTCAGGCATCAGTGAGTAAAGGGCAACCCAGAGAGGGACATGCAAGTCATCTAACAAGAATCTTGTATCCAGAGCAAAGAATTTCTATAGCTTAATACAAGTAAAAGGTTGGCAGAGACCTGGAATGGATGTTTCTCCAGGGAAAACACACACATGTGAACAGGCTCAAATCAAAGCTGCCCCACATCACTCATCACTAGGAAAGCTTGAGTTGAACCATAGTGAGACACCACTGTGCATCCATCAGGATGGGTGGGAGCCAGTGCACTGTGCATCCATCAGGATGGGTGGGAGCCAGTGCACTGTGCATCCATCAGGATGGTTGGGAGCCTGTGCACTGTGCAATCATCAGGATGGTTGGGAGCCAGTGCACTGTGCATCCATCAGGATGGGTGGGAGCCAGTG
>CABHPP010129378.1:17054-28100 GCA_902168425.1 Peromyscus attwateri
GAGCCAGTGCACTGTGCATCCATCAGGATGGGTGGGAGCCAGTGCACAGACAGTAGCGGGTGTTGGAGGCGGAGCCCCTGTGCCCTGCTGATGGAAATGTGAGATCACACAGATGCTTTGGGAACCTGATGGCTATTTGTCAACAGCAAACCAGGAAGCCTGTGTTTGGGTCCACTCAGAGAGACCCGTGCACCCACGTTTGTAGCACCGCTGTTTCGGATCCAGGAGTCGGAGGTGTAGTGGGGAGGCCACAGAGCTCCTCGCCTGCCTGTCACTCAGATGCCAAGGAGCAGAAACAGGAATTGAATCTTAAAACTGCACTTCGTTCAGAGATCCTGAAATCAGAGGAGACAGGGGATTGCCATTCTAAATACCTGTCTTACATCACATCTCCAGACAGAAGATTAACGTAGGGAAGGGTGGGAACAAAGACTGTCAGTCATTCCAGAGCTCAGGCTGTCCCCTCTGCAGGTGGTCAGCCAGGTTTCTAAGACTTGCCATGTCAGTGTCTCCTTATCATCACTTAGGTTAGGTTGCCTGGCCAGTGATCCCCAGAGAGCCTCGCATCTGGGACTCCCCACAGCTTGGAATTCAAGCATGGCTACGAAGCTTGGCTTTTTATGTGGGTTCTGGGGTTGAATATGGGTTCTCAGGCTTCCATGGCAAAGCACCTTAGGGACTTTATAGACAAAGCTCTTATAGAGGTATTTTCCTGGCCCAGTTATCTACACACACACACACACACACACACACACACACACACACACACACACACGGGAAGAACGGCAGAGGGCCTTCTGAAAGGTCCCAGCCTTCCCTTGGCTGTAGGAGTATACATATGTGAGACACAAGCTTTGGGACTCAATTTCCCAAAGGTTCCTGCTGAGACTCCCAGAGGCCCCTCAAAGACATTGCTGAAATGCCTGCCTGGGAGGGCATCCCTCCCTGCCCCATGACTGAAGGGGTGGCCCAAGGAACTCTGGTTGCAACTGACCTTCGGAGCTGCCTCCCTCCTGCCAGGTGCCAGGCGTCATCTGGAACCTGTAAAAAGTTCATTTAGTGTGAGGTGGAGGCTGGGCATCCTGGGTCTGCCCCTTCATGGGAAGCCAAACCACCCTTTTAAAAAGGAATTAATTCAAAGTAAGTCCGTAGGATCCCAAATCATTAACAGACGTGTTCCACAAATGTCCAAATAATTGCGACTCTGGGTGTCTGAAAAATCTCTCCTTGTCGTCAATGGACGGATTGTCTGGGATAAAGAAAGGGAAGAGCTGTGAGGAAGATTCCAGTTTGCACTTGAGCTGTCTGGCAGCTTGGTTTCTATTAAGCTGGAGGAGGTGTCTGCTGAATGGATTTTCTTTCACTCTCATTTTGAATCTGTGACAAGAGAAAGGTTGCCTGGGTCGGACTCCGCAGGTGGCCGAGCTATTGGGTCTTGCCTGGGATTCCCCCTAGACTCTGGTCCAAAGGGTTGTGTTGCCTCAAAGAGTTTCCAAGACCCTCAGAAACAGAGTGACTCTCTCAGTGCCACCCAGTTGGTGGAGACTGGAGAGAACTGAAGACATAATCCTCTTGTCTGGAAAGGGCCGAGTTCTGATCCTGGAGGCTCTACGGAAGATGCCTCCAACTCACTGTGTAATCTGTAATCCTCCTGCCTCCATCCCTAGAGGCAGGAGGACTGCCTGTGATGCTGGGGACTGAACCCAGAGTTTCCTTTCATGCTTAGAAATGCCCTAAAGACTGATGTACTGCCCCAGCCCCAGGCAAAGGGGTTCTTGATTCAGAAGTCCTGGGAGACTTTGCTGCTCTTCATTTCCTGCCATCCTCCCGCCATCCTCCCTCTACTGTCTCCATTGCCCCTCCGCCATCTTCCTGTCACCCTCCTGCCCCCCCCCCAACCAGCACACCCCATCCCTAAGAGTTCCTTTAAGATATGCAGGTATCTCAGTTTCAGAGAGATTAACAAAGTGGAGGAACCTTCATGAATCTAGGACCCCGGGTCTCTAGATTATACCAATTGGCTCTCTTAGCCACCCAGCCTCTGTCACCTCTGACCTCAGGCCCTTTCATAGGCTAGCTGTAAGCTCTATGGCAGTCCCTGCCACTAACAATCTAACAGTGTTCTGATGGGGGTCTCTCTCTCTCTCTCTCTCCCCTCCCTCTTTTTCTCCCTTCTTTCCTCCCTTTCCTCTTCTTTCTCTTCCTTTCCTTCTATCGTCCCCCTCCCCTATTTCCTTCCCTGCCCCCACCCCCACCCCCACCCCCGCGCCCCTCCCACCCCACCCCCACTTCCCAGAGGCGGGGCTTTCTCAACCTCAAGGTTGATAGGGCCTTGTCACAAAGTCTGGCTGGGCAGGCTAAAAGGGAGACAGACACTGATAAACTTTCCTTTGATCTCCCATCTACAGTCTGAAAAAATAAATCGGTTGGTGGGTCAGAGCCCGTGAGCTGGAATGGTTCCTTGTTCTACGTGGAGCTCAGGGTCCCTGACTCTTGCAAAGTTCATGTCAAAGCAAGGACTGCGTTGGGGAGGGATTTAAGAGAATGGGCAGGGAAGCTAATTAGGTGAAAATCATTTAAATGGTTTTCCAGGCATCTTTGATTTAAAGCATTTCTCACCACCTACTGCATAATTAACAGCAGGACAAACGAGTGAACAAAAGCTCTCCTACCCAGAGGGATTATGTTAATTTTCATTAATCTTATATATTACCATCTCTCTCCAAATGAATGTTATCATAAAGGCCCAAATGCCTCCTTTGATCTTGGGAGGGAAGAAGGGAGGAAGGGAGGAGGAAGAAAAAGAGTTTGTTTAGAAATACTGTTTTAGCCACAGAATCTGAGCCCATGATCAGAAGTTTTGTGTACCCAACCACACACAAAAAATGGAAATCTATGGAGAAGATGAGACACTAGCTGTCCCTAAGGAAGCAGGTGCATTTCACCGCTTGGTCCATGTTTGGCGTCTTTAGTTTGTGGTTTTTTAAGTCCTGAGGATGCACGGATGCACTAGTGTGTGTGTGTGTGTGTGTGAGATAGAGACAGACAGACAGACAGACACAAAGATACAAAAACAGGACTTTCTGACTGACAAATTCTGCCACTTACTGGCTGGGTGGCCCTAGGAGTCACTCTGGTGTCTCTTAGTAGAGACAGCGGCAATGTGACGTCATCTTCCACAATTCCACCGCCGAGAGTCTCATATAGCTCAGGTTGGCCAGGAACTTGATAAGTAGCTGAGGATAACCGTGGATTCCTCATCTCCTGCCTCTGCCTCTGGAGTGCTGGAGTTGCATGCTTACATCACATGCCTGATTTGGTCTTCAGATTTTGAGTTCATAAATGGATGAAGCCAATGATTAATTAGATCAAAGCGTCGGAGGATCCATTCGCCTCTGGAAAGGTCCTTACAGACACACCCGGACATGTGCTTTACCACATTTCTGTGTGGTAACTCTCAGTCCAATCAAGATCAACTATTACAAGTTCCCAGCACCTCCCATAACAGTGCCACCAGCTGGAGACACACCCTCAACACGTGAACCTGTGAGACATTGCATGATCAAACTATTAAAAAATAGCAATAAAAAAACTAGTAACAATGTAAATAAAACAGACAGATACAGGTGTGCACATGCACACAGACACACACACATGTATGATTCTACATGTGAACATGTTGAATAGCTTCACTGTATCTATATGACAAGTACAAATACATGCTTTATAAAAGACAGTCTCCCAGGCCCCCTTAAAAGAATGGAGTGAGTTCATTGTCATCCCTGGAATACTCTATAAATGACCACCACAGATAAAGGGCCCATACACCACATCTCCACAGTTGTCATAGGATTTATTTTTTAAGACAGGCTCTCACTATACAGCTCTGATTGTCCTGGAACTTACTATGTAGACCAGGCTAGCCTCGAACTCACAAAGTGCTGGGATTAAAGGCATGCACCAGCATGCCCAGCTCCAGTATCACTTCTTTTTAAGATGTCTTATATTTTATTTATGTGTATGAGCATGTGTGTGCAGGTATCCACTGAGGCCAGGAGAGGGCGTTGAATCCCCTGCAGCTAGAGTTACCAGGTGGTTGTGAGCTACTCAACATTGGATGCTAGGAACTGAATTCTGGTTCTCTGAAAGAGCAGTAAGCACTCTTTTATTTTTAATTTTTTAAACTTAATTTTATTTTATGTGCATTGGTGTTTTGCCTGTATGTATGTCTAGGTGAGAGTGTCAAGTCTCCTGGAACTGGAGTTCTAGACAGCAGGGAGCTGCCGTGTGGGTGTTGGGAATTGAACCCGGATCCTCTGGAAAAGCAGTCAGTGCTCTTAGCCGCTGAGCCATCTCCCCAGCCCACGCTCTTAATCCACTTTCTCAGCTTTCTCACGAGTCTCAGTATCACGTGCTCACGGGTGAAGAAGCCAAACCTCAGAGAAGTTGGTGGACTTGCCCAAGGATGTGCAGAATGTAGGATACGATGGTGGTGGCCACAGGCATGAACGAAGGCTGGCTTTGGATCCTACCCTGCTATCTCTCGGCAGTGAAGCCAGGCTCTCTGGCCCCCCCCACACCTCCTGATAATGCCATCTCACTTAATCCTGCCAGCTGATGCGGCCCACAGGTCACGTTATCCTCACTCTGCTGATGAGAGAAGCGTCAGAATGGAAACGGACTAGGAGGATCCAGGGCCAAGGGCAGGCCTCCAGGACCCATGGGGCCATTCTAGGGCAGGAGTGTACCTCAAAGAAGGGGACACGGGCTGGCCCGGCGAGAGTGAGACAGATAAGCCCAGTGGGTTTCCAGAGTTGGGCCAGGGTGCGTGTGGAGCAGGGCTGTTTACTCAGCTGTAGGAGAAGATTGCAGGCAGGGTCGGTGCCGATAAAGCCGGCTGTTTTCAAACTAAACATGGCCTTTCTGCCGAGCTGGCAAGCTGGGGTGGAAGACTACAGAGTCTCTGTGTGTCTTTCCGGTCCTATCACTGGCCACGGATCCCCCTGGGCTCTTGTGTGGATGTTTGAATGAACTCCCCAAGAGATTGAGGCTGCCGTGAGTGCCTTCAAAGAATGGCCATTCAGGATTGAAGTTCACAAAGCCCAGGACATCTTTGAAGATGGTGGCCAGGACATGAGTGGCCGGTGTGGTTCTGCAGTTCCCAACCCTGAACGAATGGCTCCTAGGGCTGCAGAAATAGCTGCTGGAGGGGCTGGCTGGTAGGACTGAGGAAAGCTTGCACCTTGAGCTGCTCTAGGCCCTCGAATGTTCCATATCCGTTCCCATTTCAAGACTCACAGCATAACTGAAAAAAGAAGAGAGGTGTCCTCCCGCCCTCCCTCCATGTTTTCAGTGGAGAGCACAGAATGGAAGAGATGAGAAGGGTCATTCAGAATCACAGCTAGTCCAGCTGAGCTTTGCTCTGAGGGTGGTGGCCTGACCCCCAAAATGACAATCACTGTCATTCTCTAGTGGCAGGCAGGATTTTGTGTGTGTGTGTGTATGTGTGTGTGTGTGTGTGTGTGTGTGTGTGTGTGTGTTTTAAGATGGCTGCAACAATGTGTTCCAACTCCTTATGCTCATATAATGTGCTTGGACATTCTTTCTAGGAGTGGTAGGGTCTGTGCTGCATCCCTTAGAAGCAGCTGGTCAGATTTGTGCTAAGGAAAGATCATTTAATTATAAAAACACCTTCCTTTCCCTCCTGGGTCTCTGTTGGAACCTGGCTGCCATGTGTCAGGAAACCCAGTGGATCCCACATGGAGAGGCCATGAGTGTTGTGCACAGCAGCCACAGGAGAGCCCAGATGAGGTTCTGGCTGGCAGGCAACATGAGCTGCTGGGCATCAGGCATCCAATGCCCTTGAAGTCCCTAACCAAGGAAGAGCCAGGCACAATCCAGAAGGGCCAGACCAAGTAGAGTCAACTGAGTAGAGAGAGAATCACCGATTTCCCTCACTGCATGGCCACGATCCTGGCTATCCAAGTAGTCAGTGGTGTACCACAGAGCACAGGGGACACGAGACGACAGCCTCCAGTGTGACCCCAGTCAAGTCCTGTCCCCAACTGTGCTGGATATTTTTCTGGTGGCTATGAGCAAATACTCAACAAGCACAACTTGAAGGAAGAGTTTGAGGCACACAGTTTGAGGGTGCAGTCCGTCATGGTGGGAAGGCGTGGGAGCGGGCACGTGAGGCAGTTGGTCACTTTACATCTACAGTCTGGAAGCTGAGAAAGTGAATGCGGATGCTCTTTTCTCCTTTTTATTCTGTCTTGGATCCCAATCATGGTACGGTGCTGACTACGGTTAGGGCAGTTCTTCCCACCTTAAGGAACAGTTTGGAAAATTCCTCACAGACCTGCAGGCTTGCCTCTGAGGTGATCCTAGATCTCCTCAGGTTGACATCTGAAACCTCACCAGCCAGGTTTTTACCACTTGCGGCCCCTGTTGGCACCGTGTTCTGAGATCCCTCAAGAATCCCAGAACACCCACGGAGCTCTACTTGCAGATTTTAGACTTTTAAAAGGCTATCTCTTCAAAGTCTCCCAGGCTTTCCCCACCAGTGGCAGTGGAGTTTTCTCCACTTTTCAGGGACCAGTTTTCTGCCATAGTTGTTTCTGGTGTTACCCTGAAGCCCTGGCAGAACAAAGGGGGGGGGGGGAGAATGGGCTACATTGGCTCATGGGTCCAGAAGATTCAAGCCTTCCCCTGTGTGCTGATGGGGAACATCATGCTGACGGGAGAATGTGGAGGAAAGCTAGCTGTTCACTAGATGGCTGTCAGGTGAGACAACACACGACCAGGGCTCATGTGACCTCAAGCACCCATCCCTGGTGACCTACTTCGTCCAACTTGGTTTCACGTCCTAAGCGTCTGCAACCTCCCAAAATAGCACGGCCCTTTGGGAACCAGGTAGTCATGCCATGCGCCTCCGGGGCTGTTTTCCTACATGAAGCGTAACAGTGCCAGGGCAGCAAGAGTGAGGAGGGAGGGCCTACAGAGAGATCTGAGGCTTACGCTAATCTCCATTGTGAAGCACTAGCCGAAATGGAGGGAGGCCTGTTCTGAGCTTTTTGATAACTTGACATAAACTGGAGTCCTCTGGGAAGAGGGAGCCCCGACCGAAGAATTACCTCCATCAGATTGGCCTGCAGGCATATCTGTGGAAGCATTTTCTTAATTAATAATTAAAGTGATTTGAATGAAAATGTCTCCCATAGGCTCGGGTATTTGAACACTCGGTCCTCAGTTGGTAACGCTGGTAGGGGAGGTTAAGGAGGTGAGGCCTTATGGGAGGAAGAATGTCACTGGAGGTGGGTTTTGAGAGTTTAAAGACGTTATCACTTCCAATTCACTCTCCTTCATGCTTACAGTTGAGGAGGGGAGCTCTCAGCTCCCTGCCCTGGCCGCCATGCCTGCCTGCTGCCATGCTTTCCCACCATAACAGACCCTTCCCTGGGGAATTAGAAGTCAAAATAAGCCCTTCCTTCTCTAAGTTGAGTTGGTCGTTGTGTATTATCACAGAAGCAGAAAAGTAACTAATGTAATGATGGACGTGGGAGGACCCAGCCCAGTGTGGGCTGGTGGTCCTGGGTTGTCGAAGAAAGCAGGCTGAGCAAACCATGGAGAACACGTCCATAAGCAGTGTCCCTGCCTCTAAGTTTCTGTCTCGTCTTCCCTTAATGATGGACGGTGACCTGTAAGCCAGATAAGCCCTTCGCTCCCCAAGTGGCTTTGGGTTATGCTGTTTACCACAGCGACAGAAAAGTGGGCTGGGCCAAGGGGCAGGACACCCAGGACAGTCTCCCCAGGATGGGATCTGCAGGCTGTGCTGAAGTCGAGGGGGGGGGGGGGGAAAGCCTGCACCAGACTCCGGCAGTGGAGTCTGAGTGGAAAGGAGGTTGGAGAACAGTGGTCTGCAGAGGAGCTCCTCAGCCGAACGAGGCTCTGCTTCCACCAGTGATCTGGCCACCCTGACATGTAAATGCATAACAGATCTTATACAGTTGCTCGTAGCGTGCCAGGCAGGGTGAAATCAGGTCCCCCAAACCATGAGTTCTTGAAAACTAAAGTGTTGCTGGAGAATTTCTCTCCAGCCCCCACGTCCTGCAAGCTCCCAAGTCCTGCCAGTCCCAGAACCCATTTATAAAATAAACACACAGACGCTTACATTATTTAAACTGCTTGGCCATTAGCTCAGGCCTATCATTGTCTAGCTCTTACTCTTATATTTAGCCCATTTCTATTAATCTCTACTTTGCCACGTGGCTCGTGGCTTACCGATACCTTACATCTTCCTTGTCCTGGCGGCAGCTCCAGGCAGTCTCCCCTATCCTTCCTCCTTCCTCAATTCTCCTCTCTGTTAGTCCCGCCTTTACTTCCTGTCTGGCTACCGGCCCAATCAGTGCTTTATTGATAGAGTGATATCCACAGCACTAAAGCAACATCAAGGCCAGGCTTCTGGGCATTTGTTGTTGTTGAGACAGCGTCTCCTGTAGCCCAGGCTGGCCTTGGCCTTGAACTCACTATGAAGTTGAGGTTGACCTTGAACTTCTGATCCCTTTTCCTTTACCTTCCGTGTGCTGAGATAAGAGGTGTATGCCAGTGTGCCTGATTCGTGCTGTGCTGGGGATGGGATCTAGAACGTCACGCATGCTAGGCAAGTGAGCTGCCAGTGGCCAGCTCTGGCCACTCTGAGTGTTTCGAACAGTTAAGGGGGTTTTCTCTGCAGGCACTCCTGCTCTGCTGGGAGAGCTTCTGGGCCTCTTCTTCCATCTGCTAAGTTTAAATCTTGGTGAGAGCAGCACTAGCCAGACCCTGCTGCAGGCATGTGGAGTGCCCTGCCAGTCTGATCTCTGTGCTGCTGTTTCCTGTCCAGCTCTGATTAGTTACCTTTCTTGCCACTGTGGCCAAATCTCTGACAAAAGCGACTACGATTTACTTTGGCTCAATGGTCTGAGGGGATCCAGTCCATCCCGGTAAGGAAGACACCGTCAGAGGAGGCTACATCGTGGCAGGAAGTGGAGGGCAGACTGGAATTGGGACCAGACTGTAAGTCTCAAGGTTTGCTGAAGAGTGAGGGTCCACCATCCAAAGGTTCCACTGCATTCCCACATAGTGACAGCAGCAGCAGGAGCTAAGTGTTCAGATCCCAGCCTGTGAGTGACGTTTCACATTCAAGCCGTGATTGGCTGCTCTCCAAATCCTCACAGGACGCCACAAAGGAGGGACCTCAATTCCTTCTTTTTATATTTGAGGAAACGTCCAAGGCTGAGTGAGAAGGAGCTTTTGTCGGGAGGAGGAAAAGGGGCCGATGCCCACATGATGACTAGGATGAGGATAAGGATGGTATGGGAGGAGCCTTCTGCAGCACTCCCAAGGCCTAGCTGTCTAGCCATCGTCATTTATGAAGTACCTTCTGCTGTACTCTCCTAAGGATTGCTTACTGGGGAAAGAAACAAGTTCAGAGAGGCTGAGCATTTTGCTCAGGATAACATCGTGAACCCAGACCTCTGCCTAACTCTTTCTCGGCCACACTTGGGAAGAGAAAGGCCTCGTTCAATGGGGTAGAACACTGGACTGGGTCTCTTTGGTCTTAAGGCTCCCCTAAGCCAGTAGACTCTATGCAGACAGCTAGGGACACATCAAAAGGGGTTTCTGGCCTTGGCCTCACATGGCCTTCTCAGCTGGCAACGTTCTGGTCCTATCAGAATCTGCCATTGTCATGGCTCAACTTCGTTCTTTGGGCCCTGCTGGCCACCTTGTTTCCCCAATTGTCATCTCCACTGAAGCCTGAGCTGCCTTTGACCTTGTGGAGTCAGGACCATATTTCTACTTGACGTGGCCCAGTCCCTGGGCTCTGCCCTTGGCCTGAGTTCTGACAGGTGAACCCCACAGGCTAGGCTCTGCTTTGGCCTGGTCACACCAGCCAGGCTTGTAACTTTACTGTCCTCCATGGCTCGTCAGAACCCAAGCCCATCAAGGCCACCCTGACCCTGCGTCTAGGGAAAGGCCTGGAGAGCTTTCAGACCTCATGCCACGCCTGTCCCTGTCCCTTGGGTTTTCTGCTTCTTCAGTTTTCGCAAATGATTTTCCAAGCCAGTGGATTTAATTACATTACACTTAGGGAAATTGGTGCCATTTCTTAATTACTTTTATAGCTGAAAGGCAATTACTTAGCAATCGCAGACGGGTCTTCTCGTGTTGCCCGGAGCTCTTCGGCTATAAGGAATGTCTGCAGGGAACCAGACCTGGCTTTGAAGAGCTTGAGTCGCCCCTCGGGTAATGGAAACTGGGTTAATTGGGTTTGGGGAAAAGGGTACATTTTGTAAGGAAGAAGATAAAATAAAGGTGTTTTTATACCAAGATCTATCCAGTTGTTTGAGACAAACCTGCCAGGCACCCTCAGCCTCTCCCTCCTGCTTGGCCCTGTGCCGAGGCTTTGGGGGGGCGCTGTCTCTGTACCTGTTGAATCTTTCCCAAAGCCCCACTCCCCCTGCCAGGCCACTGACATCACATACCTGGGTGACAGTGGTGGCCTTAGAACTAGCCACCCCCTCACGACCACCTGACTCCCTGCAGTGTATTGACTGCAGCCCTTGTGGATGTGGCCTTATTTGTCTCGTTGCAGATGGGATAATATACAGTTAGGGAGGTCTAGATGGGGCTGTCATGGACTTTCTCAGGTGGGCCCCAGAGCCAACAGGAAGCAAAGCGGCTGGGTCAAGGCCAGAGAATGTGTCTTCAAGCTGAGAAGAGCCAGGGTGACTGGGAGTTTCCAGAAACCACAGGTGGCCTGGAAGGGAGCTACCCTCACAGCTTCCAGAAGCAGAGAGCCAGCCAGAACCTTCCATTTTGATGCTTCCAGACAAATGAGCGATTGCATTTCAGTCCTTACAAATCACTCAGGGTGTAGTCATCCCTTATGCCAACTTGCATTACTACACCACACTGAGCGAAAATCTGGGCTACCTACTGTGGACTCAGGCAATAGCTTTAGAGCCTGCTTGCCTCTCTGCTGGGCTCCTGCCGGTCTCCTCCGCACCC
>CABHPP010129379.1:0-45886 GCA_902168425.1 Peromyscus attwateri
CCCCAGTCTCTGTTTAGTGAGCATCAGCTTGGCATTTGTCCATCTTTTCTCCTGGGGATCCGAGCCCACAGGACAGCATAACCCTACCAACTTCTCTGTCGAGGCGTTTCTCTTTTCCTCTCTCCCCCGACCTTTGCCCCCTTGCCCATACTAAGCCTGAAAGGGCCAGAAATCTTTTGCCTTTCTAGAGGTGGTAGCCTTTAGTCAATCTTCAGCTAGATATCATGTTTGTAAATATAAGTCTTAGGATGAAAAGAGTTGGTAATGACAAGGAGTGACTTTCTTTACAGATACCTAAGCATAATCTAAACTTTGCAATCAGTTTCTCATCACACATGCCTTTGAACATCTAGTAGGAGGATGCAAGGAGATATGTACATTACATTTCTGACATTAGAATCTCATACTTTCCTGGTGTTAGGTTTGGGTGAAGTATGTGTTTGTTGTGATGCTGAAAATCACAGTGTGTTACTAAATACCAAGGCCTGGGACCAAAGAAATGAAACACAGCATTCCTATGGTTATTAATGTAGCCCATTGGCTCAGATATGCAAGCACCATCCTTCTGCTCATTTAAATGAACAAACTTTAGCTCCAAATATCATCATTTATATTAGCTAACAATTTCATTTCAGTCACTAATGGATGGTGAGTCCATATTATGTGCGGGGCTATGCCAGCACATTGCACTATAGGCAGTATCCAGAAAGAAGAAGGCAGATACCCCTCTTCCTACATGCTTGCTACAGGCATCCTCGTTGTCTGAGTTTGCTGGATAGTATTCTTTATAGATTCCTTCTGTTAGAGGAGGTATTCTGTAACATCCCCAATATGTGAGGTCTCATTCCCAAGCCCCTTATATCTGCTTCTCTAGAGTACAATATATCTCAGCACCATTTCCTTCATATATTCGGGAATGTAGCATTCTCTGCCATCTCTCCATCTTCCTCAGCTATCAACAGAAAGCCAATCAGTGAAATGCCCATGTTGCCGTAGCTCCCTAGAGAGAAGACAACATCTGCATAATTCATCAGTTCTGTGTAGTATTTTAGATCACAATTATGGACCATACTAACATAGATTATGAAGTGTTCCAAGCTGCTAGAAATTTAGAGTGGTTTATGTTTAGCAAATTATTTAATGATATTTTTGTGCTGTTTCTAGGGAGTTACTCATTTATAGTCAGGTCTCCATACCCTATGTTCTGCATCTGTGAATTCAAGTAATCTTAGATTGAAAACAATACAAATTCTATTAGGTATTGACTTGTTCCTATTTGACAACTGTGTTTACTCTGATTTTTCCAGGATGGGTGGGGCCGACCTTCTATGATTGTTAGTATCCAAGGAAGGTTCTGTGTGTGTTCATAGTGTGGTGTCTATTGTACTTAACAACAGCAAAGGACAACAGACACATCCTGCTCTCAAGTGATTTAGAATTGATTTCAAGTACACAGGAAGATGTGCACAGGTCATATACAAATAATGCTATTTTACATATGGTTTGGGCATCAGTTGGTTTTGCTGGTTTTTTTTGAGGCCCTGGAACCAATCCCTCACAGATATTATGATGACCAGTCTTCACCGTCAACTTGCTTGAATTAAGTGGGATCATGTGGGAGAATCACCCACCCCTGGGACTGTCTGTGAGAGAGATTTGCCTGGGGAAAGAAGACCGATTTTGAATGTGGACAGCACAGTCATCTCTCATGTTCTGGCTGCCACAGCTGGAGTGATTCTTGCCCCAATGCCTTTCACGTACTTGATGCCGCACCTGCTGTGAGTCAAAGTAAAGCCTTCCTTCATTTGTTTTAGTCAAGTATTTGGTCATAGCAGGAAAGAACAGCTGTGTTCTCTGCAAACATTTTGCCTAATGACCTTTACATCCCTGTAAGTGGATCCAGCCCTAACAGGATTTTGATGAGCAGAAGATTCATGTCTGGGAGCAATTAAACCACTTGCATTAGGGCACACTTTAGCTCTCTAATTCATGCTGCTTGCTGTTTAGAACACACACAGGCATACATTCTAATGACTATTGTTTTCATTTGTGAATTCTTACATTAAATACTACTTGGGGAGCAATTAGGTTCATATTTTATATGAAACAAGAAGTAAAATGAAAAAAAATATCAGGAAAGACTAATAAAATGTATTACTGAACCTTCTGTTTTAGTTCCTGATAAAACAATATCACAGGTGAATTTTTTTTTAAAAAGGAGGTTTATTTAGCTCACATGATTTTTTTGTATGTGTAGTGTGCATAATATGCATACAAGTTTGTACATATATATGTATGTGGGCACATGTGAGTGTGGGAACACGTATGTGCAAGTATATCAAGGGAGGCCATGGATGACTTCGAGTGTCTTTATTCATTGAGGCAGGGCCTCACAATTGAACCTGGAACTTGCTGATGCAGTTAATCCAGCTAGCCATTTGCTCAGGGTATCCCCTCTTTATGCCTTCGGAGCACTGGGGTTACAGACGGACCACATACCTAGCTGGGAATTACACAGGTTCTGGAGATCCAAACTGATTTCTCATCCATGTACAGCAAGCGACTGACTCATAGACTATCTCCCCTACACTTACCTCACTACTTTGGAGGATCAAAGGTCCTGATGGCCTCCTTTCTGCCAGTACTGGCACAGCACAGACATGAGGTAGGTGGTACTTGTGTCTGTCTGGACTCTCTTCCTCCTATAATGGCACCAGGGATCAATCCTGAGGGCTCCAATGTAATGTTATGTAGTTCTAATCACTCCCCTAAAGGCCCTGCCTCTAAAATCCCCATCAGATTGAGTTTCTATCCTCTCACCACCTCACAGCCTAATAGTGGGATTCAAATCTCAACCCCTGCAGCCTCAGAGGAAACTCCAACTTCCCCAGACCAAGCACTTAGCTATAGCAGGTCTGTTTACAAGTGACACAAATCCAACTTAATATTTGTTCTGTGGGAGAGAATAAGGGATTTGTTGGCTCTAACTCCAAAGGTCAGGACCGGGGTTTAGGTCTGGGGTTCAATTTATACTCACCACTGTATCCCTACCCATCTCTCCTCTGAATAGTTACATTCTTCTGCAGGATCTATCCATTTTTTAAAACAAAAGAGGAAGATGGTAGTTTATGTACTCATCTTGGCTCATGATCTGAGGCATCGATTTAAGTGAAATCTCATCCACTAATCTTAGGAAAGAAAGCAAAGTGTTGCATTTTGCAGAAAATTGAATCAAAGGACAAGCTCCAAGGGTAGCAGACTCAAGCAATGTAATTCAAGTTTTAAGCAATACATTTAGCAGTGTTCCTATAGATGCCAAACTTGCAGGTAGGATGCTGGCAAAGAGGAAAAGATATGTTATTGTTAAAGAAAGCCACTAAAGTCCAAGTCTTTACATTTTGCCTGAACTTTGCACTAGCTCTTACTGTCTTCTTTTTATTTTATTTGGTGAGTGCATGTGCACCTTCCTAAATCTCTATCTGCCTTATATTTTTCGAGACAGAGTCTCTCATGGAACTTAGTACTCACTGATTGGCTATCTTGGATGTCAGGCCAGGTCTAGAAACCTGCCCATTTTTGCCCCCACTGTGGTAGGTTACAGAGGTATAGAACCATACTTCGCTTTGTTATGTGGGTGTAGGAATTCTGAGCTCTGTCTCCATGTTTGCACTGCAGGCACCTTTACTGACTTAGCTGTTTCCTAACTCCTGAGATCTCATGACTATTTTATCATTCCTAATTACTCTAAGCATTTTTTTGGTAATATGTGATGCTATGATGTTGAGAGTTGGAGTTTACATATGGTCTCAGAACTATACTCTCTTCCTTCTTTTGGCACAAAGCAAGGATTAAATAACAACTAGAAGAATGATGAAAAGTGGGGATGCAGACATAGAACCATGACAGTATATGTATAAAGGAAATAAAGTGATTTATAAAGTAGATACAGAAGTGAGCTTAATCCTCAAGGCTGTAACAATAGCAATAAAAGAAATCTAGGAAAATCTCTAAAACTGGCTTTTTTTGGAAGTAGGATTTCAGGTAAAGACCAATGAGACAGAAAACTGTTGCTTGCTATTATTAACTTTCTTGAATTTTTGTGTCACCATGAGCAGATACTACTACTTTAATATGAATACATTGATATAAGTTATGATGAATAATGTATTCATTATGTAGATTGGAAAGACATGACCTAAAATGAGAAGTGAATTAAGTCTCACAACCCTGGTTTGGATACATGAACCAATATTTAAAAAACTTCCCAGAAAGTAATGATACTTTCCTGTATTTCAGACTTTGTATCTAGAACTCGATATTAATGAATTCATTTGGTCTTCAAGACCATGCTTTGCAGTAGGGCTAGCTTTCACATCCTACAGAGAAGGATGCTGAATGATCACGTCAAGTTGTACAGTTTATACCAATAGCTTCAGAGCTGAATTTCTAGGCTATATCCCTGGCTACTGAGGCCTACACTCCTTTCCTCCTCTACAACATAGTGGATATGATGCATGTAAAAGGTCTGAGAATGTTGATTTACAAGATTATATTTGTGGATTTGGGCTTTGGGTTCAAAAATTCTAAATCACGACTTGGCAGTGTTTCAGTAAGTATTTAGTGGTTGGGATATTTGCTCCTAAATGTTGACCTCTGGTCGAGATGTTTCCACTGAGCCGTGGGTCTGTCTGGTCCCGCTACCTAGTCTCCATAGCTCAACGCACCTGGCTGTGCATTTGAACAGTCTTGAACGATTCTCCTCCTAGCCGCCATTCTTTCATTTCCATGTCTTGGATGAGGAATCATCTTTCACATACTAGGACTTGTGTAAGTCTGAGAGTTACCCCCAGTGCCCCTCTTGTCGCTCGTCTGCCATCGCCCTGTTGGTGTGTTGTCCTTTACTTAGATCTGTAGACTGAAAACTTTTCTGTGTTCCACCAGGCCCACAGCAGCTTATAAAATAATCACTCAGAGGTTGAATATTAATTATAAACTGTTTGGTCTGTGACTCAGGCTTACTGCTTACTAGATCTTTTATCTTAAATTAACCCGTTTTTATTAATCTTTGTATCATCACGTGTCTCATGACTTTCCCTGTTTACGTCTTGCTCCCCTGGCAGCACTCAGCATCTCTCCTCACTCTGCCTTTCTTCTCCTTGTATCTTTGCTTGGATTCCCTGCCTGGCTATAATCTGTTTTGCCATAGCCAGAGCAGATTGTTTACTAACCAATGGTAGCAGCAACACATATTCACAGCATACTGTAGCATGAATCTTAAAAGTTCTTATTAATAGAAATCAAACCTGAGCCAGGTATTGGGGTGAACACTGGAAGGTCAGAGAGCCAGAACAAGCCACAGCTATCTCACCTCGCCGAATCCTCAGCTGGTCTTGTTTCCTCAGACTGGAGGCCTCTGAGTCTTCATCTAAAATGGATCTCAGCTGAACTGCTGCTAGAAGCCTGACTGCTTAACCAGGCCAAATGCTTCTCCAGGCCAAATGTCTACCCAGGCCAAATGCCTAACCAGGCCAAATGCCTCTCCAGGGCAAATGCCTCTCCAGGGCAAATGCCTCTAGTTTCTGGTCCTCACGCCTTATATACCTTTCTGCTTTCTACCACCACTCCCTGGGATTGAAGGCTTGCTTTCTGGGATTAAAGGCGTTGGTCACCATGCTTGGGTGTATCCTTGAACACATGGATTCCTGCCTCTGGAATGCTAGGATTAAAGGCGTGTGCTACCACTGCCTAACCTTTAATATTGTGGCTGTCCTGTTCTCTGACCCCAGATAAGTTTATTAGTGTACACAATATTTTGGGCAATACAATACCACCACAGCATACAGAAAGACCATCCCACAGCATAGGTCTATTAATTACACAAGATGATATGCTCTCACCTTATGTGGCTTCCCCAGTCACATGACAGCAATCTCCCACACTGCTGCCCTTCCAGTCTACCTCTCACACAGCAACAAACTTGAGGGAAATACGATTAAGTCCTCACAGCCTAGCTTCTGCCAGAAAAACCTGTTTGAGCTCCTCTGTTCTTGTCTTCTCCTCTCAATACTCCCTGAGCTCTGGGAGTCCAGCCATGGGCCTTCTGTTAGTTCTTCAGCTGTTCCTTTCTCTGGCTTTAACCTCCACAGACCACACTCTGTGCTGATCCCTCTGCCTCTGATGCTTCCCTCAACCTCTCAACATGGGTTAGGAAAGCTACTTGACTGCTGAAAGCCTCAGCAGTTTTGTGTATGAAATGGGAATGAAAGTATCATAGAGTTATTAAAAATGTGACATAAGGTACATAAATAATATTCTGGGCACAATGAGATGCTTAATAAATATGCTTTTTTTATCATTTGCTAAATTTTAAACAATTTCACCAATGTTACATTTATTTTCTTCTTGTGATCTCTAAAATTTCAGTGCAGAAGGGAAAATTTAAAGGCCTATTATCTGAGAAATGTATTAAAATCATAATGTATCTTGCCACAAAGCATTCGTGCTATGGTTTTTAATTACTATCATGTTAATACTATCCCTCAGAGTACAGTCTTTGTTATGCATAACTGTCAGACAGTTATAATTTTCAAAATTATAGCTTTGTTCCATGACCTATTAAAATATAAAAAACAATTAATGAAATGTACATACTTTAGAGGTAATGACATGGAAAAGAATTCCAAATAAATGAGCTAGCAAAGAAGACAAATCAGCATGCAATTTGTAATTAGATTGTAGTCCTTGATAATTTGAAACAAGTTAAACCTTCATGTGGATCTATAAGGTGAGAGCCCTCCCATTTCCATTGATATTTAAATTACCTCCAATAAATCTCCCATTAAAATTGACATATTAATAGAACAAGGGTGTAATTACAAAAGCAACATCAACAACAAGAAAGACACAACTTGCTCTAACTAGAAAGGGTTATTTAAAGGTCATTAAAGACATGTAAAATGCAGAGGTGTGGTGGAATGCTGGAGAACAAACAAGCAATTATAAACTAATAAGTTTTTCTTTTACATTCAGTTATACTGATTAGAAACTATACTGAGATGGGCAGGTGATGTATAAAAATAAAAATACATATAATTGACATTTATATCTTGTGACTGTTAAAAATATTTTAAATATTTAAAATTGGAAACATGTATCATGGCTGGATAAGTATTTAAACTCAGTACTCAGTAGTGCATCTATTTGCCTGGAGGGTGCTCATAGAATTCCCAGCTGTGATTACTATTAAACATCCAAAGTAATAAACACCCTGGGGGTTGGAGGGAAGGATGTTATATGTAGATTATTAAAATGTAAGTAAGTGCATGTGTGCCTGCAGGTGAGTCAGATCTCACTTACTCATCACTTACTTGTGGCTGTGCAAATGGGTAAGTTATTTATTTAACCTTCATAAGCCTCAGTTTCTATTTGTAGAATGGAGCTGATAATACCCAATTTATGGGATTGTGATTGCTAATAAGATATACAAGGAAAAGAGTTTGTGACAGGATTCATTTCAAATTCAAGTACAAAATCTTACACCTCTTAGTTTTTCTAATTTAACATTAAATTAAAAGGTCACTTTTATTTTAGCAAACAGGACTGTGAATTTGCATGCATATATAGACATATGAAATTAGAAACACAATAAAGATAACAGTCTCATTGCTGCCAATGGGTTGCTGTCAGTTCTTTGGAATCATACCCTCTCCCATCCCTAACCTTTGGCAACTGTAATGGATTCTCTGCCATAGTAGTTTTGTCTTTTTGAGGTGTCAGTAGGAACATACAGCACATGATTGTTTGGGATTATCTTTCTTTCCACAGCAGAACACCCTTGCCGTCCGTCCAAATTGTTGCAAACAATAGTAGTATCTTTTTTTATCATTGAGAAACATCCCCCTTAAGGCTTATATCAAAATTTTGCTAATTTTGCTAATTAAAAACATTTGAGGCTTGCTTCTCTTTAGGAAATTTATGAATAGAGTATCTATAAAAAATTGTTACAGCTTTCTATATGGTTTTCATTTCTCTGTCATAAATCCCAGGAGTGGGATACCTGAGTTCCATAGTACTTCTAGTTTTGTACATATGACTTTACATGTTTAACTATGAAAACCTATTAAAATGTTTTCCGGACAGGTATGTCATGTTTGCAATTCTAGTGAAGGTGTGGATAAACATAAGGACTGGCTTAGCAACTCAGTACTCCACTTGGTTTGGACTCTGCACACATCCCTTGTTTAACAAAGTGCCCAGCAAGTGTAGGGACTGCCCCTTCCACCTGCTTTGAGCTGCACACACTCTACATTATAAAGAGTGAAAGAAGTTGCTCCTCTCCCAATAGCCATCAAACATGGACAATTGTTATTCAAACACACTCATAGTTATATCTTCATATGAGGTTGATCTAGTCTGAATTGTTTTAAGTGCCTGGACCACAATAAGGCAAGCTTTATTCTCTGTGAGAAGTTTTAGGTGGACTTTCCTATGTACCATCTTTTGCCTAAGTGTAGTTAAGCATCCATATGATTAAGAGTAAATGCATTATGGGAAAATACATGCACAATAGAAAAAGGGATCTAGGACTAAAGCATGCCCATCAAAACAAAGAGCTACCTTGGGCCAAACCTTAACAGTCAAACTTGTCTTGAACCATATAAAAGGAAGCTTCAAAAACTAATTAGGGCCCTTGAGCAGTTCTTACTCACGTGAACAGCATAGTTCTGATCTCTGTGTGTGATTGATTCACTTTTATATAGAATTTACTTGCTGCTTTTCACTTCATATGTGATTTCATTTAAGTTCCTTTAGTAAGCCACTAAGAACTTAGAAACCTCCTGTTCAGAAACAGACATGTCAAAATGCATGAGAATTCCAGTTGCTCCATATCATTGTAAGTGCTACATTTGTTAGGGTTTTAAAGAGACAGTTATGCTGTGGATATCACTCTGTATCAATAAAGCACTGATTGGCCGGTAGCCAGACAGGAAGTAAAGGCGGGACTAACAGAGAGGAGAAATGAGGAAGGAGAAAGGATAGGGGAGACTGCCTGGAGCCACCGCCAGGACAAGGAGGATGTAAAGTACCGGTAAGCCACGAGCCACGTGGCAAAGTAGAGATTAATAGAAATGGGCTAAATATAAGAGTAAGAGCTAGACAATGATAGGCCTGAGCTAATGGCCAAGCAGTTTAAATAATGTAAGCGTCTGTGTGTTTATTTTATAAATGGGTTTTGGGACTGGCAGGACTTGGGAGCTGGCAGGACTTTGGGACTTGGGAGCTGGCAGGTCTTGGGGGCTGGAGAGAAATTCTCCAGCAACACAGTTATAGTCAGTTCTCCCAATCCATCCACGGGCTCCCTCCTCCGGAGTTAACATGGGTTTTCTCTGTCTGGAATTTGATCCACCTAATTGTATTTGCTTTCACAGCTCTCCATTAAATCTGACTTTTGTGTAGCTTATTTACTATTCCTAGATCTGACAGTGGAGCAACAGTACTCACTGCCAACACTTACCTTTTCCTTTCTGGAAGATGGAATTGGAAACTACAGCATTCTTTCACTCCATTTCAGCTTGATTATACAAGTCATTATTTATAAATCTGAAATAATTGTGCAGATGATACACAGAAGCAGCTTGCCTGGCTTCAGCACTTCATCAGTGAAATCTGTTGCCTGGCTTCTGAATTCCATTGGTGAAGCATGCTAGCTCATCTTAAGATAATGCTGGCTTAGGAGTCATTTGAATTAGGTTTGTCTGCTTCTCTACCCGACTGGGTTATTTCTTTGGTGGCTTTGTGATAAGAGATAGTTTGGGGCACTTTGAAACTTCTGCTTATTGTCAGAGGACATTGGAGAGCAGAGTTGTATAAACTATAATACCATGAAGCAATCAACTAACAAACTTTATGAGCAGCTTATGGACCTGCATGATCTGACCTTTACTCAAATAGACATGAAAACTGGATAAAATAATGACCAAGACTCAGCGAGTCCTTCCAAGTGGACTCCTCTGTAAGGGCATGACTAAGGAAGTCCTATATATAAAAATAGTATTAAAGGAGTATAAAATGTACTTCCAGAACCATTATGTGTGTGTGTGTGTGTGTGTGTGTGTGTGTGTGTGTGTACATGTGTGTGCACTAATGCACATGCATGTGTATCATGTGTTTATGCATGTGTGTAGAAGTTAGATATTGACCTTGGGTATCTTCCTCAAACATCATCTTATTCTTTAAATGTATTTTATTTTTGTTTATGTGGATGTGGATTTGCATGTGAGTTTGAGTTCCTGTAGAAGCCAGAAGAGGGTACTGGATCCCCTGGAGCTGAAATTACAGACAGTTACGAGCTGTCAGACAAAGGTGCTGCGAATCAAACTCAAGTCGTTTGCAATTCTCTTAACTATTGAGCTGCCTGTCCAGTTCCTTTGACAGGGTCTCTCACTAAATCTGGGGCTTATCACTTCAGCTCAGCTGGGTAACCAGCAAGCACAAGAGATTCTTCTGTGTTCACTTCCTGAGTGAACTTCCAGACTGCAGGTGCACACTACTGCATCCTGTTTGCCTTGGCGTGCTGAGGATGAACTCAGGTTCTTCTGCTTGTGCGGCAAACTGCCAATTGAGCTATTTTCCTGGTGTTCTCCAATCAACACACTGTAATGGTCCCTGACTAATGCCTTATCCAAGGAGCTAGTTCTGTGCACCTCCACTGAAGTAGTGGGTTATGGTCTCTGGGGGAGAGAGAGTAGAGTCTTCCTCATCCCAGAGAAAAAGTGTTTTCTCTGAATTTCATCTGGGCTGGTGACGCTTTACTTTGTCTTTTCTTTCCTGGAGGGATTGTACCTACTTATCTAGGATGGAAAGGAAGTTATTAGAGCATGGAAAGAGAGGGCAGGAAGAGAGGGAATGAGAGAGAACACATACTGTAACACTCTGAAAAGTTAGAGGAGAGGGAAGTTCATATGGAGTTCTGCCAGCTTGGCATGAGGGAGAATTTATTTTCCCCTCACTCATCCAGAGTCCATAACCTACAAGATGATCTTTATTCTTGTCTGTTCACAAATCAGCAGATGAAGAAAATGCTGTATAGTTATAGAATGAAATATTATTAAGCCTAAAATAGAAAGATATCTTGCTATTATGGCAATATGGGTAAATGTGGAAGACATTGTGGTAAGTGACATGTCTGGCATAGAAAGGGCAGGGCTATCTGCTCTCTTTAAGGTGACTTTTTTAAAGATCTATTTATTTGTTATATATATAGTGTTGTGCCTGCATGCCAGAAGAGGGCGCCAGATCTCATTACAGATGGTTGTGAGCCACCTTGTGCTTGCTGAGAATTGAACTCGGCACCTCTGGAAGAGCAGCCAGTGCTCTTAACCTCTGAGCCATCTCTCCAGCCCATGATAATATTAAAGTGACTTTTTAAAAAAGATTTATTTATTTATTTATGTGCTCTCATGTGTGAAATCTAAAAGAAGTCTGACTCAGAAGCAGAGATTATAACTGTGGTTGCTGGGGTCCAGGGATAGAATGGGGAGATGTTAGTCAAAGGGTTTAACATTTAAGTTAGGATGAGTAAGTTCTGGAGTCTATTCTACAGTATTCTGACAATAATCAGTAATAATAAATTGTGCACTAAAGATTGTCAAGGGAAAGGCTACTGAATATTTTTCTCACAAAATAAGTATGTGGTGTAATGCCTATGTTAATCATTTTGTTTTAGACATTTTACAATGCATACAGACACCAGAACATAATCTTATGCAGCATTAATATGTATGCTTTTAATTGTCAAGTATATCTATAGTTGGGGTGAAGTTTAAGCTTTATTAAGAATCTCAATAACTGAAAATGTATTTTAAAATTCATGCATCACAGACCTTCATCTGAACTTCCTAAGTCACAGAAGAGGCACTGAAACATTACGACAACACAATGCAGATTTTAGTTATTTGAGGCAACTTTGTCATGTAGCCAACTCCTTCACGGTAGCTGGACGTATACAAGTGTTTTGAGCAAGGAAAGGGCCTCTACAAATTAGTGTTGGAGCACACAGCAGTAGGATTGAAGCAGGCTAATTTCTAGGTTTATCCAAAGATACTATATAGGCATGCTTCACCAATCCTGGGCTGGGTTTCCTGGTGAGGGCAAGGTCAACACTGATGAATACCTCCTGGGGGTTGATTATGGGACTCAGCATGGGTATATTTTGAATACCAATGCTATAAGGTAGTGAGCAAAATCTGGCACTGCTTTTTTTTCACGGAGATCCTGGTTTTACTTTTGTGTCTTCAGAAAGTTTGTAGTCTTTTGGAAAGGGCAAAATAAATTCCAACAAAAATGCAAAAGATAGTCAGTAGGAAAATGCTGTTTTAAATGCAATAGGGTACTGAGAGAAGGGAAAACTTTAGGAAGTCAGAAGTGGGCCCACACACAATCAGTAATTCACATTCTTTTCTGTCTATAATGAACAGGCTGCTGGAGTCTGAGCCATTAAATTCCACAAAGAAAACCATTCCTCCCCGCTAGGACTTTGGGATTGTAGCAGCATAGAAGAACCGGCAAGTAGAAGCACCAGAGCCAGTGGTGGTTCAGAACAGCAGGGGACAGCAGGTGCCCAGCTAGGAGGACAGGGCCTCCATCTTCTCAGGAGGCCACGCCCCTGTGCCAGCCACTGAAGGAGACCCACTTGGATGGAGTTGGGGACTCTTGCTCTTCCCCTGTGCCCAGCAGGAAGGCCAGCTAGTCACCTCAGGTCTGGGATTACTTCTCTGCTCATCTTCCCCGAAGGGAGAAGTTGGCCCTGGGTTTTTGGTACTCAGGGTGTCTGTGCCTCTAATTACCAGCTTGGTAATGAGTCTCAAACTCCGAGACTAAGAGGCTGACATCTTCCACTTCTTGACTTTTCTCAGTGAGTTCCTCAAAATGAGAACTCCAAGGTGGGGATGGGAACTAGCATACTTCAGAGAGCTTGAAAACAGAACCCAGTAAAATTACTTGCAGCAGTTGAAGCGAACTAGAATGACATTTACCCCAGCCCTCCAAATAGACTCAGGGTCAGCCCTGTACCACTTTCGTGGGTGTAGCATCCAGCAAAATTGCTTGCAGCAGCTGAAGCCAACCCGCGTTGACATTTGCCCAGCAAGAAGACTGAGGTTCAGCCTCGTACCACTGTTGTGGATGCAGCAAAAATATGATTAGTGGAGAGGTGAAGGGGTAGAGGCCAAGGAGCAAAAAAATAGGAAAAATTTGAAGTTCCTGGATGATCCTATGATGGCTGTAGACTTCTGGGGCTTCTGGGTCAGCAAGAGCTAGAAACTCGAGCCTTGTTCCATTTACGGCAAAAAGGGTATTTTCTTCAGTGAGAAGTGCCCCCTTCCCACCCAACCCCATTTTCCTTTCCATATTCTGATCCTCAGAGTCCTGAGTGAGCAGAGAGAGTGACCTGGTTTCCTGTCACATGGTGTGTGGTAGGAAAGACCAGCTCTAACAAAGTGCTGAGATCACGGGGATGAAAGTTAAATTCTTGGAGGCTGGCATTTCTTCCTTTGCTCTCCAGACCTTTGGGAGCTGGAAAAGACTCAAGTTATACCTAAAAGTCTGACATTTCCAGGGTAGTTCAGATGAGAAACCACACTTATTAGTTCTCCTAAAGAGAGAACTTCACCGGGCAGTCTGTACTCCCTCAATGTACCTTGGTCATGGAGCTTGCGCACACAGTGAGGAGGCAACACTGAAGCGCTGTCTCGCGGCCCTGGGTAGTGTGTTCGGAAAGGATGCTTTTCCAGCTGTTGTCTGGTCTGACGAGTCCTAGAGGATAGCACGGTGGCAACAACCTATCCTCTCATTCCCACTGCTTGTTCTGTAATGAAATCCACAAGAGGCAGTCCCTTCCTGCTTTCAGAGGAAGGTCCAATGTGTTGGATTAGAGATAGCAGAATCTGGAGAGCTGTGTCAATGGGCTTCAGGGAGGGATAGGACAGATGGAATCAGTAGTCTTTGGCCTTACAGGCCAAGGTTTTAGGTCCCCCCCCCAAGCAGAAACTCCTGCATCTTTTAAGTTACATCGTAAACTGATTTAGGAAAATTAGTTTCCTGACATATACATAGGTAGACACACACACACACACACACACACACACACACACACACACACACTTTGGACACCATAGTTAATGAACATACTAAAATGCTAAGCATGTTCTTCAGGTAGCAAGAATGTCAGCACCTTGGGAAGCTACCCACTGTTTTTCTCTTGTCCCACAATCCCAGGAAGCATTCCTAGAGTGACATCACATTGAGTCAGTTTATAATGAAATTTATAAACATTTAAAACTGCTGTTTTATCTTTGTAATCCACTTAGTATATAAGTCCAGATGCATCTAGACAAATTACAATAGTCTCTAACAGTTAATTTTGTTGGGTTTTGAACTTTATGTGAATGTGTGTTATTTCTGTGCAGCTCTTCCTGTCAAATAAGTTTAGAAAAAAATCCTACAAAATCATCCAAGATTTTACAAATAAAATCCTTAGGGACTTGTGAGTTCTGTGGTGATCACTTCTGAGCCCAGTGTCTATCCATAGATGCATCATGAATTTTATCTCTGTCCACTGCAAATGATAGCAGTTGGGAGCTTGATTGGAAAAGCAGACAGAGCACAGATTTGTCAATTAACATGACAGGCCACCCAGGCTGGGATCAATATTTCTAAGCCTTTTCTCAAACCATAGTTTTATATACAAACTTTGCTGTGATACGGTTTGGCAAGGTCAGGAAAGAGGAGAGAGGCAGTCTGGAAAAGACAGCTTCCCAAACCCCAGACTACATGATACATCTTAAAAACTGTTTTCAGACCCAGGATTTAAAGACAAGTTCCATCTAAAATTATCTTAATGGGACTTTACCTTGAAAAATAACTACTCTTTGTAATAAAAATCTCAATATTGTTTTATTTATTTTTATAATTCAAAGTGTCAGTGGCTTTATTTTCAATATGCCCATTGCATAGTTAAATTCTTTATTCTTACAATTTAATAGGATCGAAATTGCTCACTTATTCAAACCTTAGCTGTGTTCAAAGAACAACTTTCCTATACTTTCCCAAGATTTACTTTTCAACTACCTGTGGTTTGTGCCTTGTGTTTAGTGAGACAAAAGAGATAAATGGGGCTGGAGAGGGGGTGAGAAATGTGTGCAAAGAAGATAAAAGAATTTTCTAGAGCAGATTTGGAAATACTTCCTACTATTTCATAGGTATAGGGGGATTCTTCTATACTTCTCTTGAGACTAGAGACATTCCTGTGGGTTTGCAGATAGTTTTACTGTTCACACTTCTCATTAGGAAGAAATTTCTCCTTTTACTTTAAGTGTGATTGGTAATCTACTTGACATCTTGTGAAGGTGAAGACACAAACAATCTAGAGAATGAAAAGTCAATACTATGAGGGTGGCAGAGCTGAAGTCCAGAGGACCAGACTTTTGAAGGTGATACTGAGCTGACTGTTGCATTGACTGGCCCATTCCCAAACTCTGTGACAAATATATGACAAATGGTGTCATTGTTTAGGTCTCTGTGCATAAGATTTTATTTTAAATCACAGAATATACAGGTAAAGGCATATGGACTGATCATGCTATATTTAGAAACATATACATGTATATAATATATATATATATATATATATACACCTACATATATGCATGCAATAACAATTAATGTAAGAAAAGGCCATGAATTTTGAAGGGGAGCAGGGAAGGGTATTTGAGGGAGCTTGGAGGAAAGAAAGGAAAGAGAGAAGTGTTGTAATTATAGTATAATCTCAAAAATTAAAAAAAGTAAAATTAAAAGTTATTCACTGTTGAATACATCCCAGTTGACACAGAATTCATTCCTGATATATACCTTCCTCTTATTTTCTTTTTTTGGGTTGGGCTGGTATTGTGGGTTACCCTATCTGGACACCCCTTGGGGGAGGGAGTGAGAAGGGGCCTCATCAATGACACAGACACCAAGAGTCAGGTGTGAAGCAAGCAGCAGAGTTGTCAGGAGAGCCCATATATCTCCTCCTGATTTCCCATTGGCAGGCAGGGACTCTCTTAGCTGTGTTGTCTCTTTCTCATTGGCTCCCAGCATTCTGATAGGCATGTGTCACCAGGTGTAGTGGCAGACTCCAAGTTGGCTCAGCGGAAAGTAGCTAGCACGTAAGCCTATGCACACTATCCAGAACAGGGCAGCTGAGGTTTTATTAGGCTAGCTGGCTGTGCTCCTTCTATAGGCTGGGGTTTCCTTGAACTAAATTGAAGTAAGTGTCTAGCTTAGAAACCCAGAGTATTTCATTGTGCTGGCTAGTTTGCTAGTTTTATGTCAACTTGGCACAAGCTAAAGTCATCTGAGAGGAGGGAACCTCAACTGAGAAAATGCCTCTATAAGATCAAATTGTAGCCAAGCCTGTAGACATTTTCTTAATTAGTGATTGATGAAGGAGGGCCCATCCCATTGTGGCCTGGGCTGGTGGTCCTAAGTTCTATAAGAAAGCAGGCTGAGCAAGCCATGGTGAGCAAGCCAGTAAGAAGCACCCCTCCATGGCCTCTGCACCAGCTCCTGCATCCAGCTTCCTTCCCTGTTTGAGTTCCTGTCCTGACTGCCTTCCATGATGAATAGTGATGTGGAACTATTAGCCAAATAAACCCTGTCCTCCCTAACTTGATTTTTGGTCATGGTGTTTCATCACAGCAGTGATAACCCCAAGACAGTTGTTTCTATTGAAATGCAGAAAAGATTAGATTTTTTAAACACTCAATATGTATGTTGTTAATATGTCTAGTACATTGAAGCCCTTCCTGAAAAAGTCAGCTAGTATGTTTCAGAAGAAAACATACAGAAGAAGTGTGTATTCTCCTGAAAGTACTTTGGCTCGCCTGGCTCACTGAAAACAAAGGAATAGTATAAAATGATGAAGACCAATGATAGTGACCCTTAACCTTAGATGACCAGTATACAAGTCAGATATCAATTATTTTACCACCAGGAAGCCATCCTGAGGATTACAAGAGAGAAAGCAAATGGGTTGGTGCACTCTACCCCACTCTATCGATCTAGGCTCCTGATGGTGTTTGTAGATAAAAGTTTACTGAAACCCACCACACTCATTCATTCACTTACGGACTGTTTATGGCAGCTTTTGTGCCACCATGGCAAATTTTGGAACCTATAAGAGAGACCAAAGGGCTTGCAAAGCCTTAAACATTTGCTACCTGGTAGTCATTGGTCTAACTTGGACCACAAAGCCTGAGATCCATTTGCAATGTTAAATAAACAATGACATATTCTTTGTAGCCAGTGACCTAGAGAATATCTGTACCTTTATGCTCTGCCCCCTCCCCTTGTAAAAATAATAGTAATTTAGGATTTAACTAAATAAAGAGCTTCTAAAACTTTTCTGCTTTGAGAGTATGGGTAACCCAGGAGAAACAAGATGCACCTTGGAATGTGGTGAGATAACACTTTACTAACTGCAAAATGGAGAGCTTGCCTTGCTTGGGTGTGTTTTTTCCTCTTTTTGAATCGGTCTAGCTGGTAGGGACTTACATGATCAGAGCCTCTGTTTCCTCAGTGACAGCTGTGATGAGCTTGTGTCTAATATAGAAGAAGTAATATGCCCTAGCCTCTGTTTCCTCAGTGACAGCTGTGATGAGCTTGTGTCTATATAGAAGTAATATGCCCTTAACATGATAATAGATCAGGACTGTTACTTGTTGTACAAAGGAAATTACTGTTGGGTTAAACTGTGAGCTTCCTGGGAGCAAAGCAATAGGATTTTAGTGGAAAAATGAGGTAATGAGGACTTTTGAGAACTCATCATTTGAGATGGTTGAGTTCTGCCCTTCCTCTCTTTACTGCTGAGAAACAGATGGGCAGCTTATCCAGCAGGAAGCTCTCAGAGCTGGATATGGTGTTTCCTGGAAGCTAAGCAGATCTGTGAGGAGTCAAAGGTCCCACACAGTGACAAGTAATTAAGGATTCTGTGCAGCATTGGAATGCACCATGCAGTTAGGACATAGTACTTTAAATGCTTTCAATTTATGGACTATTAATGCCCAGTGGTAGGTGTTCTCCTTCCTGTGTTCTACCAAGTTAACCTGTGTTCAGATTCACAAACCTCAGCCTACCCCTGCAGTGCCTTCTGATTTTATTTCCCTGAGAATGTTGTGGTCTGTGAATTTAAGGGAAATAGAAAATGACCAAGCACAGAAAGTCCTCAGATAAATTCCCCCTGCTTAAATCTTGTGCTTGTCTCTCTACATACTCATCTTCATAATTAATTTTGTCTCAAGCTATTCACAACTCCTGGTCTATTTTGCCTAACCTGATGTCTTACCAGACTTGGTTACCCATTTGTCCTTTTGAAACATAAAGAATGTTTGGCAATGCAAGATAATCAGATTCTTTCTCTATTTTATGGCTTCATTGACTGTTTCTTTTGCATTGAATTAAAGGGTGGTAGCCCACACTTATGGATTATTAATTATCATTGTAGCATTACTCAGGAGGCGTCTTCACCGTTACAGTGGTGAGGGCAGCAGATGAGATTTTATCTGATCCTCTTATAGATATGGATGGTGTTAAATGGATTTTGAATAAGCCAAAGAAGTTCTCTAATATGATGGAGATTTTTAAAAACTTATCCTTATTTCCAATGATTCATTTTTCTATTCTAAACTTGTGTACTTTTCCACATATCTCTGGTTTTTCTCACCGATCCTTATGCTTGTTGGTCTATCTGGAGACATAGTTGGATTCTATAAGAATAAATGGCACGAAAAATAGCTCATTGGTAAGGTGCTCACCCTGCAAACACAAAGACATGTGTTTGAATCCCAGAACTTTTGTGAAAAATCTGGATGTGGTGGTACATGCTTACAATCCCAGCATTCTGGAGGCAGAGACAGGAGTTGCTGTGGGACTCACTGGTCAGCCAGCCTATCTGAATTGGCAAGTCTCAGGCCAATAAGAGATCCTGTCTTCAAATAAAACCAAGTGGGATGGACACCATCCAGAGGAATGACACCAAGGTTGACCTCTGTCCTCCACATGCCCATGTACACACACACACACACACACACACACACACACACACACACCAGGGTAGTGTAGTCCTAGATAGTAGAAACTTTAGAGACTTGATCTTTATCTCACTCAAAGGTAGAAACTTATGAAATGATGGTCTTGTGTAAGGCGAATTGCTAAATGGTCTTATTAATAAAAACCCAGAGTCAGATATTGGGGTGAAAAACTGAGAGATCAGAGGAATAGGACAAGCCACAGACAACATCACCTCACTGACACCTCAGTCTTCAAAGAGACCTACTTTTTGTATACCTGTGCCTATATGCCTTTCTGTTCTGCCATCTCATTTCCTCTCTCCACCCAGCTACATCACTTCCTCTTTCTGCCCAGCTCTGTCACTTCCTGTCTGTCTGTACAGACCTCCAGACCTTTATGGTTAGTGCTGGGTTTAAAGGTATGTACTACCATGCCTGGCTCTGTTCCCAGTGTAGCCTTGAACTCACAGAGATCCAAATGGAGCTCTGCCTCCCAAGTGATAGGATTAAAGACATGTGTTACCATTGCCTGACCTCTATGTTTACTATAGTGGCTTCTTTTTTCCTCTGATACTCAGATAAACTTTATTAGGGTGCACGATATTTTGGGGTATACAATACATCACCACAGTCTTGATTGAATAATATCTGAGATCTATGTCCATTTTGCAGAGATGAATAGAATTCTTGCACACATAATTTAGATATATGGGTTGATATAGTGTCCAGCCAGAGACTACTAAAAGCAGGGATGCGTCCTTCTTTAAAAACTTCAGAAGGAGCAGGGTGGCCTCACATATACTTAACTTCAGTCTTCTGGTCTTCCAAGACTTCAAGAGGAAAAACATGTTTATTATTTTAGGCAATGTATACTGTGGCAATTTTTTACAACAAATAGTCTTAAGACATTAGTATATGTATTTGTGTTTTAATAAGACATTTAATTCAGAAATAAAGAACATTAGGAGAAAAGAGAAAAATCACCCAAACTTTTGTTTATGAATTCAGTTTCTGGTTGCAGTAATAGTATATATGATTTTTATTAGTTCCCAGAAGAGTTTTATGATTATATTTTGGCATCCAGCCTTTAAATCTTTTTTTTTTGTAACAATATTTGGGCAGACCTTTCTTAGCATATATACATGGTTGACCTGAGTTCTTCTTCACCAAACAGAAAAGTTATTGGAAATTACAACTAGCAAACAAGATAAGAAACACTTGTTCTTTGTAATAATCATAGAAGTGCAACTTAAAATATTAAGGGACTGTTTATCACACAGGGATTTTGTAGAAATATATATAGCAGGAGCTGAGCATCTTAGCAAGCCGTAAGTCCCAAATCAGTAGGCCTGTTCCTAGGGGGGGTTCATGAGATATGCATGCAGCACAGTCTTTTAATTCTGAATTGTTTAGCCTTCTTGGGACAAAGGGAATAGGAAAGCATGCAGTGACAGCAAGCATTAAGTTCAGAATGACAACATTGCTGAAAGAAAAAACAATCCTTTCTCTTTCATGTGTTACCTCAGTGTTCGCGTTTTGTTTCTTGTGCATTTTCTCTTTTCTTGTCCCAGGAAATCAAGGCTGCACATGTCTCCAACGGTCAATTTCTGATTAGCACTTTTAGAGTACTGCCAAGTTCCTACCCGACCTTTTCTTTTCTTGGTTTATCTCAAGGGTTCTAAGAGCCAACTTTGGATTCTGAAAGCTGATTTCTTACAAGTAGGTGAGGGCTTGCTGCTTTCAAGGGGAACGGTCATCAGGGTTTTTGAGCAGGGCATGAAGTTACAGTATGGTGTGTTAGAGATAACGAACTGGGGAGCAGATAAAAGATTGTTGCATCTACTCAGTAGCCGGCCCAGTAGGCAGCTTGCTTGAGCAACTCTGAGTGATGACTGATTAAAACAAACATTTATACAAAGGTCAGAATTATTCTGGGAAAGTAAGTTTTGGAGGGCAGCCTACAGATGAAAATATACACATCACTACCCCAATCCCAACCAGTCTCTAAATTCTCAAGTATATATATATTGATTTACTGAAGTGTTTGGGAGCTAGGAACCAGCACCTCATCTTGAGGCAAAGGAGAAATAAGGATGCCCTAGTCTCAAACTCCTTTTGCTGGGAGTAACATTTGCAGGACTCATGGAACCATTTTACTTCTCCTAAACAGCAGGGCTGAGGATACAGGAGCAAGGCCTTAGTTTCCACAGGAAAAGGAAATTTGATCATTCTATTAAAAACTTTGAAAGAATCAGGAAAGCAGAAATCCCAGGGCTAACATGGACTATGTCATGGTTAGTAAGGCCAATATATCTGTCTTTGCCCCTCCAGAAAGCATTTCCTAACCATCCCATGGGAGGGAAAGTAGCCCAAGTGTTCTGTGGTCAGCAGATGGGTGGCACGTAAGCCAGGCTCCTGATAGCAGTCACCAGTTAGCTCAGGGACTCGTTTATTCTATCATGTTTCTGGGTATCAATTTTTCAACTGTGAAATGAGAGCACTAAACTGGACAGTTACCAGGGTCAAGGTTGCTCTAAAATTCACGAAAGCCTCCATCTTTCCATCTTAAACATTCCAGGTCACTTAATTCCATAAATTTGCGCAAAACAAAAGGCATGAAGTTGGGAGAGAGTGTGTTAGGATTGTTGTGGGGGACTTTGATGTGGGGGATAAGAAAGGTGGTAGATGTGATCATATTTCATAGTATACATGTCTGAAATTCTTAAAAATAAAGAAAAAATTTAAAATATGGAGCTTGGGATTTTATATTATCCTGTTGTATTTTTCTTCAAAGTTATCTTATTAGGATGAACAATGGCCATTCCTTACATTAAATCTTTTCTAAGTGCTTAGGTGGTTTCCGACTTGAAAAGGTTGTTGATCCTTGAGAATGCTTTCAGTGAGTCTTCATGTTTCCCCTAGGTGGCTGAGAGGGCCTGCACTGCCCACCAAAGACCATCAGCTGCTAAAACAACAATTCACTCGTTTACCCAAGCAGTCATTCTCTTGTGGACATGCTGATGCCCAGGAGGGCTGCTTGAAGCATCAGTGCTTCCAGGGACAATTTGAAAATCCTCATTTTCTCTTCTCTATGTGGGAATCTGTTCCCTCATTTCTACTGAGGAAAGATCCTCAGATTCATGAGTGCTCCCTAGAGGCAGGAGCTGTAGATGGGCACACAGCCTGACTCTCCACAGTCCCTTTTATATAGGGTTTCTGCCTGTATTCACCATGTGAACCAGAGAGCCACCCTACCCTAAAGGCTGAGGAGGGCTGTGTGCTGGAGAACAGTCTATTCTAATTTACGCAGCAGCATATTATGGGATGGTACAGGCCTGTCTTCTAAAATCCAAGCATCTTATATGCTTTCTCATTTTCATATTTAGATTTTCATTTCCACAGTGAGATATTTTGTACTGTTCTGGGCTTATTTTAGCCATTTTTCTTAGAAGAGAATACCTTAAAATTCACTTAATTTTTATGAGGCATTTGGTTTATGACACTAATAAATCTTCCTTCAGTTTGCCAAACAATTGCAACGAATGTGATAAGTTTATGTGGAAATTAAGTAGCAGTCCATCTTTTTTATAAGACAGACACACATGTAAAAGGAAATGGATGTAGGCTGGAATGAGAGGAGGGTGCGTCTTGGTGGGGGGGGGGGGGTGGGGGCGGGGGGGGGGGGGGGGAGTCCTCTTTTGTTTTTGCTGGAGAGTGTTTCCATAGAGGAGAAAGCTTCATAAAAGACTTGGTGACTAGATTGGACTATACGAAACACTCAGGACTCAGGTACAGGGATGAGGTGATGGAGTGTGCTGAGAGCAGGATTCATAAAAGATGGACAAAATGTGAGTACCAGTTAAAAAACTGTGAGTAGATTAAAGGACTAAATGTGAAGAGCAAAAGTTTCAAACATTTGGAAGAAACATAGAAGACTATTAGAACTGGGAAGAATTCCTTTTAGTGGTATAAAAAAACCCAGATCATAAAGAAAAGTATTCAGATGTTGGGCTTCTTTAAATTAAAAACTAAAGGCTTGGGCTGAGGAGACAATGTAGCTGGTAAAGTGCTTGCTGGCAGCAGGAGAACCGAGTTCCATGCTCAGCACTCATGTAAAAAGCAGGTCATGATGGTGCATGCCTGTAACCCCAGCACTGCAGGCCAGGCCAGCGTCGGCTGGATCCCAGGGGCGTGCTAGACAGCATGCCTGTCCTAATTGGAGACACAAGTCCCTGTGAGGGACCTGCCTTTAAAAACAAGGTGATTTCTATTTGAGAGAAGCTGAGTTTTATCCATGTAAAATAATTGAGTAACGAATTCAGAATTGAATCTACAACAAAGGATCAGATCTCCAAATTGCCCTGCACGCACTCTAGAAATTTAAATAAAAGTAATATGTAAAATGATACTTTGTGAAGCTTGTGCTTCACTAATTACCTGTTAATCATTGGCTAGGGAGGCACAGTAAGAACTTCCCACTTTCATTGTCATTCCTTCTGTTGTGAGTGAAATAAAAGACAAAAAGAACACATTTATCAGTCAATAAATGCCAATAAATGTTTGATTTTTAAAAAACTGATATTTGAGTTACTGTCCTAAGTTCTATTACAAAAATCCTGAAATGAATTTTGTCTTAAGATTAGATCACAATTTCCACAATTTCTTTTTTTCTTTTTTCTTTTTGATTTATCAAGATAGGGTTTCTCTGTGTAACAGTCCTGGCTGTCCTGGAACTCGCTCAGTAGACCAGGCTGGCCTTAAACTCAGAGATCCTCGTGTCTCTGTCTCCTGAGTGCTGGGATTAAAGACGTGTACCACCACTGCCTGGCCAACAGTTTCTTAAATGATCTGAAATATACTCTGTCATTTGTTCTACACATATTTATGCTAAGCAGAATTCTTAGTACTGATGACTATAAACTCGAAATAATTGATCCACTCTGAAAAAACGTTGACAATTCTCGTGTCCCACTGTAGCAAATATTCAGTTAAGATGTTCCGCCGTATGCAAAATAAAACAAGTGTACCCATCTCACTATTATTCACATTTGCTTTTATGTCTAATAAATGGTAAAATAGCATGAATACTGAAGAGTTGCTTCAAAATAAATTCTTTTAATATAAAAAACAAAACAAAAATTTTATTTCAATTATATTATATTTTATTTCTATTATGAATAAAAAACAAAGATGGTGAATGGCTCCTGAAGAATGGCACCCAAATTGAAATCTGGCCTCCACACACATGTGGAAACTCATGCATCTGCACACACAAATAACCTCAAAACAAACACACAAACCCTAAAATCCTCTGTTTGCCTAAACATGAAAGAAAGAAGCCAAAAGGCATGCTAGGGACAGAGGTGATAATTTACAACTATAATGTAAAGTAGAGGATAAATGTTTCACTACACAAAATAAATTCATTAGCATAAAAAGATATTCCAATCACCCAGGGAATTTCATGTGCCAGCCACTAGGAGTAGGAATGTGTTTTATGTGTGTGTGTGTGTGTGTGTGTGTGTGTGTGTGTGTGTGTGTGTGTGGTTTATCTCCACATTTATTACAACCCCCTCATGAATTATGTGCAGGCAAAATGAATTCACATATTAACATATTTAGAAATTCAAAGCAGGTTTAACATAGAGAAAACTATGCCAAGCTACAGACGATTAAGAATGAAAACCAATAATACAGAATTGCTCAGAAAATTCCAAAGAAAGCCAACACATTACTTTCAGACAATCAATATCAAAAACCACTATGGACTCTGTTGCACGAATCTTAAATGGTCTTATAATAAAAACACAGAGCCAGATATTGGGGTAAATGCTGAAAGATCAGAGGAAACAAGCCACAGCCACTTCTCACCTTGCCAATTCCTCAGCCGATCCTGTCTCCATGAATCCTCTGACTGAAAGCCTGAGTCCTCAGCTGAAAAGGCCTAGTTCCTGTCTCCTCATGACTTATATGCCTTTCTCTGCCCAGCTAATTCATTTCTTATCTCAACCTTCCTAGTGCTGGGATTAATGGTGTGTGTGCTTCCCAAATATTGGGGTTAAAGGTGTGTACCATCACTGGATCAATCTCATGTAGTCCAGGGTGGCTTTTAACTCACAGAGATCCAGATGGATCTCTGCCTCCCGAGTGCTAGGATTAAAGATGTGTGCCACCACTGCCTGACCTCTGTTTAATTTAGTGGCTGGCTCTGTCCTCTGATCTTCAGGCAAGTTTTATTGGAGTGCAACAAAATATCACCACAGGACTTCTTATTTGAAACTAGTCAGTAAAAAAGGTAACATCATGATGTGGTGTCTAAAGTTCAAATGAAGAAAAAACACACCAAACTCCAAGATAAACAAGCACCCGTCAACACAAGTACCTGTGTTCCTAGAGCCAAACCACATGCTGGGTCACCAACAGCTTTCTACTCAAAAGTGGAGCTAATGTGAAATTTAGAAATATTCTATTAATTTAAGAAGGTTTAAAAAAAAGGTGGGGGGAGAATGCAGAGGATATTCAGAAAATAAAAGTGTAGATAGTAGATTTAAACATATTGATAATTAAATGGCATAACCAGTATTAAATAGAAACTAACATAGAACTATATAAAGAACTATATATTCAGATGATAAACTGAATACAAAAACACATCAAAAACCAATCCACCATCATCAAGTAGGCTTCATCACAGAGATGCAGGGATGGCTCAACATACAGAAATTGATTAATGTAATAAACAGACTGAAAGACAAAACCACATGATCATCTCATTAGGTGCAAAAAAGGCCATTGACAAGACCCAACACCCCTCCATGATAAAAGTCCTAGAGAGACTAGGCATACAAGGGACACACCTCAACATAATAAAGGCAGTTTACAGCAAGCCCAGAGCAAATATCAACTTAAATGGAGAGAAACTCAAAGCATTTCCATTAAAATCAAGAATAAGACAATGTTGCCCACCCACTCCCTCCATATCTATTCATTATAATACTTCATGTTTCAGCTAGAGCAATAAGACAACTGAAGATCAAGCAGATACAAATAGAAAAGGAAGAAGTGTAAGTACCTTTATTTGCAGATGATAAGTTTGTATACATGAGTGATCCTAAAAATTCCATGAAGAAGCTCCTAAAGTTGATAAACACTTTCAGCAAAGTAGGAAGATATAAAATTAATTTAAAAAGAAAAACCAGTGTCCTTCCTATAAATAAACAACAAGTGAACTGAGAAAAAAAATTGGGGAAACAATACCTTTCATAATAACCTCAAAAAACATAAAGTATTTTGGGATAATTTTACTCAAGTAAGGGAAGACTTGTATAATCAAGACTTTAAGACACTGAAAAAAGAAATAGAAAAAAAGATATAAGATAGAAAGAGCTTCCATGCTCATAGATCAGTGGGATTAATATAGTAAAATGGTTATCCTTTCCAAAAGCAATTACAGATTCAATGCAATCCCCATAAAAATTCCAACACCATCCGTCACAGATTTTGAAAGGACAATTTTCAGCTTCATAGGAACACAAAAAGATTATGATAGCTAAAACAATCCTGAGTAATAACAGAACTGTTAGAGATATCTGCATCTCTGACCTCAAAATGTATGCTAGAGCTATAGTAAAATCAGCAATGTATTGGCATATAAACAAACATTCTGGTCAATGAAATTATATAAAAGACCCAGACATAAACCCACATACCTATGGGCACCTGATTTTTTTTTTTATAAAGAAGCAAGAAATACACACTGGAAAAGGACAGCATCTTTAACAAAGGTGCTGGTCAAACTGGATGGCTGCATGCAGATGAATCCAAATAGTTCCATTTATCACCACATACAAAAATCAACTCCAAATGGATCAAAGACCTCAACATAAAGCCAGATCCACTGAACCTGAGAGAAAGTGGGGAACAGCCTTGACCTCACTGGCTCAAGAAAAGACCTCTGAATAGAAGACCATAAATACAGGAACTAAGCTCAACAATTAATAAATGGAACCTCATGAAACTGAAAGCTTCTGTAAGGCAAAGGACTTCATCATTTGGAAAAAGTGGCAGGTTAAAGAATGGAAAAAGACATTTACCAATTACACGTCTGATAGAGGGCCAATATCTAAGATGTATAAACAACAACAACAGAAATGGACATCAAGAAAGCATAATTTAGGCCGGGCGTTGGTGGTGCACGCCTTTAATCCCAGCACTCGGGAGGCAGAGGCAGGCAGATCTCTGTGAGTTCGAGGCCAGCCTGGGCTACCAAGTGAGCTCCAGGAAAGGAGCAAAGCTACACAGAGAAACCCTGTCTTGAAAAACCAAAAAAAAAAAAAAAGCATAATTTAATTTAAAATTGAGGTGCAGATCTAACAGAGTTCTCAAGAGAAGAACTCAAGTGGCTGAGAATTACTTAAAGAAATGTTTAACATCTTTAGTTATTAGGGAAATGCAAATCAAAATTATTTTGAGATTTCATATTTTTTAAAAAATAAATGTATCTCTTTATTTTACATCCTACACAAAGCTTTCCTCCTTCTCCTCCCACTTCCCTTCCCCACCTTTTCTCCCCCCCATCCACTCCTCCACTGTTTCTGCTTAGGAAAGGGTAGGTCTCCCATGAGTATCCCACGGCATAACAAGGTGCAGCAAGACTAAGCACCTCCCCCATGCATCAAAGCTGGGCAAGGAAACCAGCATGAGGAATATCTTACACCAATCAAAAAAGGCAAGATCAATAAAACAAATGAAAGCTCATACTAGTAAGGATGTGGAATAAGGGAACATCCACCCATTGCTGGCGAGAAAGCAAACTTGTGGAAATCAGTGTGGCGGTTCCTCAGGTAGCTGGGAATTGATCTAACTCAAGATCCAGCTATACCATTCTACCCAAAGAATACTACATCTTATACAGAAACATTTGCTGACATGTCCATTGCTGCTGTATTCATAGTAGCCAGAAAATGGAAATATACTAGATGCCTGCTGATGGACGAATAAATAAGGGAATATGGTACATTTACACAATGGAATATTACTCAGCTATTAAAAAATAAAATCATGAAATTGCAGGCAAATGGATTGAGCTTGAAAAAAATCATCTTGAGTGAGGTAACTCAGACCCTTTTGGGTCTTTTTCAGACAAATATGGCATGTATTCTGGCATGGATCTCATGGCAACCACTGTTGCTTGACAGAGTTCCAGCATTTCAACATTGCGAATCACAACTCTCCACCACCCTTTTTCTTAATGGTTCTCACTATGTGTTATGGGAGTTTCCTTATGCCTTTTCCTTTGGAAAATTTGTGTGAGCTTTGGTGAAGGATGAAAATGTATACAATGGCAGTCTCCTAAACAAAACAATTCTTTGGAAAAAAGTCCCTGCCACCATGGAACTATATAGTATAGTAACTCTGACATCCCCACACAGGGCTCCCCATTGTGCATCCCTGATTACATCAAGAATAGAGAAGTTAAAGATTTACTAACTGGGCATACCTGATTCCAAGGATGAAAAACACACAATCAAGAGAAACAATGAACTCAGATCCAAAGTCTGAGGTCGTTAAGGGCAAGAGTTCAGTTAAAAAGCATAGAATAGTACCCATGATTAATGGCTTACTGGATGAACAGCAAGATTGGTATGCCTCACAGAATAAGCTATCAGGATCTTCCCTGTGGTTCTCCTTCTTCCTCAGGATCATCAGCTGCTGGTCCTCGAGGTAGTGGGGACCAGAAGCAGGGAACAAGGTCTGGAAGGCTGTGGATACCAGGGAGATAGCCTGTAGATGAAATTCTAAACGGTCTTATTAAATAAGAATCACAGAGCCAAATGCAGAGTTAAAAGTCCAGAGTCAGAGCAGTAGCCAAGAGCTAAGACCACCTTATCTTACCACTCACTGCTGTCCTTCCCCTCAGAGAGAGAGACCTTCTCCTGTGTGACCCGTCTTTTTATTGCCTTTCTTTTCTACTTTCTCATTGGCTTTAAACCCAACCACATAATTTTCTCGTCACTGCCTGTCTATACAGACCTCCAGGTCTCTATGGTTCGTACTGAGATTAAAGGTTCAGGTTACCAATTGGCTGTGTCCTTGAACACACAGAGACACTGCTTGTCATGTGATCAGATTAAGGGTGTGTGCCACCACTGCCAGACTTCTGCTAAATGGCTTGCTTTTGCTCTGACCCCCAGGCAACTTTATTTATTAACATACAAATAAAATCACATTTCAGCACAAATAAAATATCACCATATTAACCCTCTAGGAAATGACTTCAGTGAGACAGCACATCTTTATTCCAGAGTATAGGAAATATATAGGATTGGGACGCCTGTGGACAAACCCTAATTTGCATTAAGTGGCACACTCCTATCACAAGGTTTCATATGTGGCAGCAGGGTCCTATAGCAAAGCTCCTAGTACATGTCTTAGTTACCACATGGGTAGCAGGGGGAAAGCTTCTAGCAGGAAACTATGCCAAGGGTCATGCTAGAGATAAGCTGTCAGGCATCCAGGCCTAAAGACATCCTCCAAATAAGAGCAGGTAGAAAACAGGAAGCATTGCTGGAGAGAGTCCTTCATGTTGCTGAGCTTGGAGAAAGCTACTAGGCCATGACAGACTGCAACCTCTGACCAGCAGGACCTCCCAACACTTCCCGTCTGGTAACATATGAGGTGACCAGGCCATATTATAAGACTAAGGGACAAAGGAACGCAATTTGGAAACAGCCTAATGCTTGTTATGTTACATGGTACAAACACTGTGTCATGCCCCTTAAAGAATGAGATTTACTCTTATGGGTTTGTTTCTCAGGACTCAATGTCTGACACCTCCTGACCACAAAAGCTGAGACTGCAGGAGGAAGTGTAAGAGGGTGCCTGGCAGGGTTACTGAACCTCAGAGCACAATAGGTGTTTATATTCTTGCTAAACTTATTTGTTTTTTGCTTCAAGAAAAATACTGTAGTGGTTAAGCTATAATGCAATTAGAGAATAAAAAGGTATAGCCTATTTTCATTAAATGGGCAGCCATCCCAATTCACCCTCAGATCATGTCAGTCTTCTTCCCTCAATGACTCCACACTTCCTCTTTGGGACCTGAACCCTGCTGGAGCTGGACTTTGGCAGTATTCACTAATACATAGATGTTAGCTGCTAAGTCATTAATGAGCAAGCTACAATCCATGTAACCACAGAGGTTAGATAGAGAGTAAGGGACTAGGGGGCAGAGACGGATCTCCTTTGGAAGGGGAAATAGAATAGATAGTTATGGGTGTAGGGGCTGGAATGGGAGGATCACATGGGGAGGAGGAGAGAAGGAGGGAGGTAGAGAAGGAAAGTAGGGAGGGGTAGCTAAAACTCATGGTGCTGTGTTATTTTGTTTGTGTTCTGACGAGTAAAGCTTGCCTGAAGATCAGAGGGTGAAGCTAGCCACTAGTTAACCATAGAGATCTGGAGTTCTGTACAGACAGGAGACAGGAAGAGATATGTAAGGCTGGGTGGAGACAGGAGCTTGGCCTTTTTTTGGTCTGAGGAGTCTGAGAGGTAGGAGGTGACTGTGGCTGCTTCTTTGCTTCTCTGATCTTTCAGCTTTTACCCTGATATCCGACTCTGGGTTTTTATTATTGAGATTAATTAGGATTGTGCTTCACTAAGGGTCATTTGAAGGGTTGCCTAGAAACATAATATAATAGAAGCTTCCTAAAATATATAAATATATGAATGTTATCTAAACAGAATCACTAAATAATGGGGGGAGATTAAGACCCAACTGGATATCTCTCATCACCAAATGAAGCTTCTCTTTCCAAGAATGGGTTACATCTAGTAGAGTGGTTGGCCAAAGGGATCCCATGAAAAGCCTCAAACAAACTAAGCTATTGCAAATGCTATTGGTTGCTCTTCACAAACTAATGGTAAGGCCCTACACAACTCATTGAACATGAAAAAGTGAACCTGGTGATTACCTAGAGCCTTCATTTCTACTGAGTAGCGTTCAGGGTACTGGAAGGTGCTCTGCAAGCTACCAGAGGAGAAAAGTAAACGCCAACCTAGCTGCAACCCCTTTGATCCTCAGTGGGGACATGGATGCAATGTGTACTGGAGTAGCAATGGCATAAAGCTTGTGGGGCTAATCAACTGATAGCTGGTTAAATTTAAGGTCTGTTCCATGAGATGGAGCCCATCCTTGACACTGCTCAAGTGGTCAAGAACCTGAGACCAGATAGGCAAGGGATGTAGAAGCAACCAAATACCACTCGTTGTTTTGCTAAAGGAACATAGCAACAAAATGACTCCTAAGGACAATCTGCTATACTCATATGTTCATGTTCTGTTTTGGTGTGGGTCCATGGAAGAATTAGGGTCACTCTAGGATGAATTTAGTCTCAGCAAAACAGCAGGGGTGCCAGCTTCTGGTGAACTGACTGCCCATTGCTTTGCAAAAAGCTTTTATTTTATTTTTTTATGAGTTCATGTCATTTTTTATTTCCATACAATCAATCAAGGACACAGTGACAAATGACAATCATGTCCTCTGTCAGCATCACTTACCACCTCAGCCCCATTCCCTCCCCACAAGTAACTGGGTTGCTGAACTCAGAACAATGGATATACTGGTTGTTTATATTTCATACAACAAGACTCATTGTATATGCATGTATGCACACATCTGCATCTTTTTTATTTTATTCTGTCACTCAGTGTTATGTTTTTTACTTCTTTTGGGTTGTATGTGGTACAGTTTTACTAATTTCCACTGCCCAGTACTGCTCTATTGTATTCCACAATTTAAAAGGACATACTTCATTTTACTCTGAGAAAATATCAGCTAAAGCCAAATTGATGATGACTCTATTAGTCTCCTTGCTTGAGGTATTTTGTTCATATATGTGCACTGTATGGAAAATTTCATGTAATTCACTCTGACACTCAAACTGTTCCAACAGTGGTACTTTTGAATTGGGTCCCTTGCCATGCCTTGTTGTTACATGATTCACACCTTTAACAAGCCATGTCTGAATATCAAAATCTCTTATCTAGTTGTTTGAAGGGACCATATGCCTTAGCAGTTCCCAACCATGAGACTTCCTGGTTTTCCAGGTTCTCTCATAACTAATTCATTTAAAGGCTCTAGAATCCCTCAGGTATAACTCAGATAAGAATCAAACACTTCAGCCGGGCAATGGTGGCACACGCCTTTAGTCCCAGCACTAGCAGAGCCAGGTGGATCTTTGTGAGTTCGAGGCCAGCCTGGTCTACAGAGTGAGAACCAAAACTACACAGGGAAACCCTGTCTCGAAAAACCAAAAAACCAAAAAACCAAAAAAAAAAAAAAAAAAGAATCAAACAACAAAAGGTAACAATCACAAAAGGTAGTTCAAAGCCTAGGTGCTAACACTCCAGAATTCAAGCCAGATGTAATGTCTCAGTGGAATCTCTTGCTACACTTACAGATCAGTGCCTTGCTCAGCAATAATCAGAGAAGCTTCCTCCTGCAAGAGGAACAAATATAGACACTCACAGCCCCACAATGTACAGAGAGTGGGAGACCTTGGAATGCTTGGATTGAAATGGAATGTATCTATCAATTACTTTCCCTCATACCTCATGGAACTCTGTGTCAGAAGGGGCAGAAAGATTATAAGAACCAGAGAGGATGGAGGGCCCTAGGAAACATGGCCCTCTAAACACAGGAAGACCATCACACATATGAACTCACAGAGCCTGTGGCAGCATGAAGAGTGCCTTTATGGTAGACACAAGCCCACATCTGTATCCTAGAAGCTATCTCCAATTGACAACCACTCACAAATTAAAAAAAAATAGTTTTCATTTTCTCCAATAGAGTCTCACTGGGGATACAAACCACTCTTAAAGGTAGACTGTAGCACGAATCTTAAAAAGTCTTATTAATAAAAACAAACTCAGAGCCAGGTATGGGGTGAACGTTGAAGGATCAGAGAGACAGAACCAGCCACAGCTATCCTACTTTGGCAATTCCTCAGCTGATCCTGTTTCCTCAGACTGAAAGCCTCTGAGTCCTCATCCAGAATGGATCTCAGCTGAACTGCGCTCAAAAGACTAAAAACTTAACCAGCATCTAGTTCCTCATCCTCACACCTTAAATACCTTTCTGCTTCCCGCCATCACTTCCTGGGATTAAAGGTTCTTGTTACCATGCCTAACTGTTTCCAGTGTGGCTTTGAACTCACAGAGATCCAGACGGATCTCTGCCTCTGGCGTGTGTGCCACCATTTTCTGGCTTCTATATCTAGTGGCTGTTCTGTTCTCTGACCCCAGAAAATTTTATTAAGGTGCACAATATTTTGGGGAACACAATTCTACAGCAGTAGAATGCCAACACAAAATGAATTCACTGGTATTTTTGGAGTTTTATTTTCATTTATTTTCTTTTTGTCTTACTCTACAGGTCTTTTGCTTATATATTATGGCTTCAAATTTATGTTTTTAGGGGATTTCTGGGCATGCTAATATGCTGATGGAAGTTTCTATCCTGCCTGGTCCTGCAGCCCTTCAGTCCCAAATAAACACACAGAGGCAATTATAAACTGGCTGATTGTTCAGGCTTATAACTAACTAGTTCTTATGCTTAAATTGACCCATAATTCTTGTCTGTGTTTAGCCACTTGGCTTGGTACCTTTCCTCAGTCCAACATTCTCATCTTACTTCCTCTGCGTCTGGCTGGTGACTCCAGCTCTGCCTTTCCTCTTCCCAGAATTCTCCTAGTCTAGTCACTCAGGCTACACTTCCTGCCTGGCTACTGGCCAATTAGCATTTTATTAAACCAATAGGAGTGACAAATCTTTACAGTGTACCAGAGCATTATCCCGTAGCACTAGAGTGTTGTCTCTGTGTCTCCATGTGCTTTTTCTTTGGCTCTTTCTTCTTCTTGTTGTTTCCTCCTATTCAGGTTTGTTTGTTTTCATTTTATCCTATTTCTTATTTTTATTTTTTTTAGATGCATGTTTTTTTTTCTAATGAGAGAGAGAGAAAGGATGTAGATTTGGTGAGTGGGGACATAGGGAGGACTGGGGAGGAGTTGGGGGTTGGGGAGTGGTAAACCATAATGAGAATATAGTGTATAAAGAAACTATTTTTAATAAAAATAAAAAAGAAGACACAGAGACCAATGAGACAGCTCAGCAGGTGAAGGTACTTGGTGCTGAGGCTGCTGACTTGCATTTGCTTCCTGGGACCTACAGAGTGGAAGGAAATAACAGATTCCTTCCTTCAATTTGTTCTCTGACACATGGGACAAATACACATGTACCTACACACATGCAATAAACAAATAAATAAATTATAAATGTAATAAAAATAAGACTCAGTTATGGTCATATGGTTCATAAGAAATTCATTATGAAAAGGATTCAGAAATTTAGTGAAGTGGAACACATGGATGTTTTTATCACAAAGGATATAGTAAAGGAATGGGATGAAATTTTAGGGGCAATACCTACCCTTGATTCTTGAGTGTCTTAGCAGATGCATATTGTTCCCAAACTCACCTAGCTGTATACAGGAAAGATGAACAAATTATTTATACTAGACAAACAAATGACATAATCAGGCATAAAAAGGTACTGAAATACTGCTGCTGCTAAAGGGTAATTGTGATGAGAAAACACATCAAGCCATGTAATATCAGCCACGTGAGTGGCTGTGTCACATCAGAACAGCCTCTGAAGGGTAGAGCAAGGGCCACTTCCCAAGATGAAGAAAATGTCATAAGGATAAAAGGTTTACTTCATCATTAAACTCTCATGCTCTTAAATGTGCACGTGGAATAACAAGAATTTTAAAGTACACGAAACAAAATGAGTCAAATTATAATAATTCTTGGAGATTGGTATTTGTTTTAATGATTTTTACTGAGAAATAGTAATAATACAGAAGGTTATAACAGCATGCTCAATGGAGGCTTGTGAGTTACAGAGCACAGTACTCAGAGAAAGTACAAGCAGTCCTTTCAAATGCACAGGGAGCCCTTAGGATGGACCTCATACCAGGGCATTAATAATTTTCAATACACGTTATGAAACTGAAGTCATGCAGGGTATGTTCAGTGACCACATAAAAAGTAAATTAGAAAGATAACTAGGGTGTCCTTGAAACTTGTAACTAAACTAAACACATCTAAATAATTAAAGGGACATAGAGCCAATCACCAGGTAAAATACTTTAAACTGAATAGAAAATAAAACAAATCATTAAACTTGGAGGAATACGTAAAGCAGTGACTGTGGAAACTTTTTAGTTGTTTTTAAAATTCATCTATTTATTTTACATGCCAGCAGCTGCCTACCCTCCATCTTCCTCTTCCAGTCCCTCCTCCCATTCCTCCCACCCCATTGCCATCCCCCAATCCCGTCCTCATTTGTCTCCATCCAGAAAAGGTCAGGTCTCCCATTAGTATCAATAAGACATGGTATATCAAGTTGCAGTAAGACTGAACACCTCCCTGTGTATTAAGGTTGGACAAGCATAGAAAGGAGACCAACGAACAAGGTGAAGGAAGGACAGAGGAGGAGATGCTTTGGGACCAGTCTAGCCTTGGATTTTGAAGTTCCTTGGTCAGTTCTGAGCTTTTTAATTTTATGTTTATGTGTAGCTTATGTTTTAAAAGAACACTTACATATGAGCAATTATTAAGAATGATTTTAGGGTGAAGGGATAGTTTGGTTGGCAAAGTCCTTGCTGTGTAATCATGAGGACATGAGTTCAATCCCCAGCACCTATGTGAAAGCCAAGCATGCTGGAATGTGCCTATAATCCCAGTATTGAGGAGGCAGACACAGGAGGGTTCTAGGGACTCAACTGATTAAGCAATGTAGCCTAATTGGTGGAGCTCCAGGTCCCACTGAGAGACCATGTCTCAAAAACTAAGATGGAATGACTGGAGAGATGGTTCAGTGGTTAGCTTCCTGCCCAATCATGAGGACTGGGATTTGGCTCTCATCACCCATGCAAAAAGCTGGGAACCCTGGAAATGCCTGTGGGATGGTTAGTTTTAATTGTCAGCTTGACGTATCTAGAATCCCCTGAGAGAAAGGTTTCTAATAATATCTGTGAGGGATTGTCTTAATTATGTTAATTGATGTGGGAGGGACTTCCCATTGTGGGCATTATCATTCCCTGGGCTTGGGGGTCCTGGACTGCATGAAGAGGAGAAAGTTAGCTGAGCACTGGCATGTATGTAGTCATTGCTGTCTGATGCTAGTCATGGATGTGATATTTGCTCAAGCTCTTGCCTCTGTGAGTTTCCTGCTATTACTGTATCCTGGAACTGTGAGCTAACATAAACAGTCTCCCTTAAGCTGCTTTTGTCAGGGTGTTTTATCATAGCAACCAGAAAAGATTGCTTTTATCAATCTTTTGGTTACTTTTACCAACCAAATAAAACACATTTCCACTCTAGTTTCAAGGGGTCCAAAGTCTTCTTCTGGCTTGAATAGACATATTTGCCTGCACATATATGTGTGCAAATATGAATTATGAACTATTTAGATATAAGATAGCAGAATTCCATGTTGGTAAGATTCAGACTGGAAAATAAAAGACTAGAGAGATGGCTCAGTCAGAAAATTGCTTGCATACAAGGATGAAGACCTGAGTGAGTTTCATCTCTAGCACCCACATAAAAAACAACAACAACAACAAAAACCAGGTGATATGGCCTGTGTTTATAATCTTAGCACTGATGAAACAGAGACAAGTGGATTCCTGGGATGCGCTGTCCAGCCAGCTTAGCCTATTTAGTGAGTGGCAGACCAAAGAGAAAACTTGTCTCAAAAACAAAGTTGATGGCACCTGAGGAATGAAACCCAAGGTTGTCTTCTGTTGTCCACATGCATGTGCACCCATATGCATGTGCACAGCCTCCCACATGTACACCTGAATCCACACCTACGCATGCACCTGCACACACACAAACCTATACACACACCGATGTATGCAACACACACATACGCATGTATAAAAATGTTTGCTAAAAACAGAACGTTGGGAATTGGCCAGTAATTGAGGTGGTGATGCTTCAATTAGGGAAACATCATTTGTCAGTCAATGAATAAACATTGTACCAGGCCAGATTACCAATGAGTGCTATATCTGGGGGGGGGGGATTTTGATTATGGAAAAGATATTTTTATGGTCTTAAAGTGTCTCCCCAGAGACTGTTTCTTAGTTACAAGGGTGGGAATACAGTAATAATTAAACTGGAGAAATTTGGCAGCCCCTCAACTAGGTAATGTAAATTAGCATCCTCTGTGTGGGGCGGATGAAGGACACATTACTGCCCCAATATTATTAACTAAGGGTAAAGAACTTTAATCATGATAAAATATCCAAAAAACACAACTTAAAAAACATTCATTTCTAAAATACCAGAGTCATTAAAGACAATGATTGAGAATATTTTTGATTTAAAAAGATTGTAGTAGAAAAAAAATGCTTGCATTTTCTATATGTTCTCATTGAAACTTGACTGGATAGCCCAGAGACCTAGGGCAGAACCAAGCATGACTTGAAGAAAACATAAGAAAACAACCAACCAAACAAACAAAAAAATGAAACAAATCTTAATGATATTCTGCTATAATCATAGATCAGTGTTTAGTCCAGTCATCATCAGAGAGGCTTCCTCAGGCAGCAGATGGGAGCAGGTGCAGAGACCCACAGACCCACAGCCAGACATTATGCAGAGAGAGAGTCTAAACTGATGGTCTCCATCAAGTACCCCCCCCCCCAAGAGATCAGGAAACCTTGAGGAAGTGCAGGAGGAAAGATTGTAGGAGTCAGAGGGGATGGAGGACATCAGGAGAACGTGGGCCACTGAATTAGCTAGGCAGGGCTCACATGACTGAAACGGCAAACGCAGGGCTTGCAGGGGTCTCCTCTGCGTATGTGTTATGGCTGTTATCTTGGTATTTTTGTAGGACTTCAGACAGTGGGAGCAGGTGTGTCTCTGACTCTTTTTCCTGATCTTGAGACTCTTTTCCTCTTGTTGAGTGTCTTGTCCAGACTTGATATGAAGGCTTTAGCCTTGTCTTATTGTATCATGTTTTGTCCTGTTTGGCTGTCGTCTCTTGGAGACCTGCTCTTTTCTTAAGAGGAAACAAAGGGCAAGTGGATCTGGCGAAGAGTGGATATAGGGGGTGTGGGTGCTAGGAGCAGTGGAGGAAGTGGAAACTGCAGCCAAGAAAAATCATATGAAAAAGAATCTATTTTTAATAATAATAAAAAAGAAACTTTGATTTTGAAGGTGGTGGTATGAGGAGATCAGGATTTTGTGGAGGCAGTTAAATGAATAATTGAGGGTAGATCACCCAAGAATGCTATTAGTCCCCTTATCAGAGTTCTAAGAGAAGTTGTTTTATCCCTTCCTCATGTGAGCACACAGTAAGATGATTGTTGTATATGAAAAAAAAAAGTAGACAAATGTCTTGGTCTTGGCCTTCCCAGCTCCAAGATCAGTAGAATAACAGATGCCTTTTTGCTACCCAATTTGTAGCTTTTTATTATAGTAGCTGAGTTAGGGACAGTGAGGTGATGCTGGAATAAATAAGGAAAATATGGAAGTGGCTTTGGTAATGAGTGGAGGGTATTCAAAAAGAAAATTGGACCCACAGGCGTCTGCTTTGAGCAATAAAACTGACATTTGTATACTTGTCTTTCTTTCATGATTGGCTTATTTGAATGCTTTTCCTGTTTAGATTATGTTTAATTTATTTTAATGAAAAGCTATGTAGCTCTTAATTATTTAGGAATCATTACTTTGTCCACTCTCTTCTGCAAATTTCATGATTCAAAACCTTTCTCAAGCATTCTTGAGAAGAATGCATATTTAAAAATTTATATTAAGGTGGTGGTGGTACACACCTTTAATCCCAGCACTCAGGAGGCAGAGGCAGGTGGAACTCTGTGAGTTCAAGGCCAGTCTGATCTACAAAGAGAGTTCCAGGACAGCAAGAGCTGTTACACAGAGAAACCCTGTCTCGAAAAACAGCCAGCCAACCAACCAACCAAACAAACAAAATTTCTATTAAGATGAAAATATGAAACTGGGTATGAGGCATATAGGGAGCAGAGGCAGCAGAATCAGAAGTTCAGCGCCAGGCATGGCTCCATAGAGAGTTGGATGCTAGATGGAGCATATGGGACCTTTCCCCCCACCAAAAAAAGATAAAAGTGTGAATTACAAGAAGGCAAATTACTTTTGCCTCACAAGGAATGAGATTAGATTCATGGAGTATGAGGATTTCACAGAGGTAACGAGCAATGATAGACTGGCATCTTTCCTCTCTGGGAGTAAATACCATAGATCAGCCCACCCCACTGACAAACACCTGCTGTTCATTGATAGCACATCAGGTGTCCATTCCAGCTCACACTTTGCTGTGGCAGCAGCTGAGTAGTCATCTTCCTAGAATTGCTTATTCTGAGAAGTCATGCTGGGATCATAGAGCAAATAGAGTATGTTTGCTGAAAGTTGCAAGCTAATTGGATGGTTTCCCTCTTCTTGAATGAACTTTCCTGATGCCTTTACCTTGCCATGGTCTGAAGCCTATCAGTGCATTGCATTTGGGAAAAAATACATACTAATGTGTTCAGTGAGGATAATGGGTAAACCGTGTTTATCTTAGTTCACCAAAAGCTAATGGGCATGCATTTTCTAATCTGAATAATTTATTTGGAGGGGGGGTAATTGTGAAGGTATAACTTGGGTTGCATCTGCCACACATACATTTCAGGACTTCCTGGAGAATGATAACTTTTACTATATCCAACTCTTAGCCTCCTTCAATTAGTGGCTTCCTAGATTATTGATTTCAGTTTAATATGCCTTAATGTCAGCAGGGTCAACCTCAGAGTCCTGTGACCTATGCAGCTATTAAAAGGTCCCTCCATTTAGTTTAATATTTTCAAGACAGCAGTTTCTGGATCAATTTTTTTTATGTATTCTAAATAAGGAGCTCTGAATTTTAATTAAATTATGTAGCCAGACTGGGTTGTTATCAAACTGCTGAGGAATTTGCTCAGGCTGGTGAGGGCGAGTAAAGAAAAGAATACAGGACTTGTCTGTGAGTACACTGTGTGAATTCCAGTAAGCCTGGTTATTGGTGTTTTCTATTGGAAATAAGCAGATGAATGAATAAAGTAGCTACTTCAATAACTTCCAAATGCTCATAAGACTTAAACAAAATGATGTGCATGAAGATAAAATATGAGCTATAATCAATAATATTCATATGCTAGTAATGGTCCACTTGCTCTGTTTTTCACAGGCATGAAGTGAAGTCATACTGTGTAACAGACTCATCGATATTGATGTCTTCATGGCTGAAAAGAATCCCAGGAGAGGAAAATTATCCAATCCCAGGTCATCTGCTAGAAACTTCTACTTGTTGAGATCTGAGTCTAGTGTTTGGACCATGTGATGTTACTGTTTTAATTCAGTTATTTATCTGACAAACTATTAAATCCAATCTCAAAGGAGGAAGAAGCCATCTTGCTAGTGGTGATTTTAGAAGAGATCTTTGAATTTATATTAAATGTGAAAAAAATGAGACCCTCTAGCTGTGCCATTCTGAAAATTCACTTTTTAAAAAGTGTCTACTTCATGGAAAGCATTATTATTTATTTTTAATCTTTTATTATATACTCTTATTTTGTGAATGGTATGTACATGATGTGTGTGTGTGTGTGTGTGTGTGTGTGTGTGTGTTGTGTGTATGTGTATGTGTGTGTGCCTACAGCTGGACTGTGAAATCTTTGTAATCATTGACTGGATCACCACAGATTCTCATATAACACTAATCACTCAACAAATAGGTTCATGAAAGCCACTTCTTGACTGATGACTTGACAGTGATCAAATTAAAAAGTCAGTTGAGCTCTGTCAAATGTCTTTGAAAGCACAAAAGTTGCATCTTGTAGACTCATAAAATACTCAGTAAGGTCCTATGAGCATCAGCTCACCCGTGTCTAGGCTGGGGATTTGGTTTTCAATAATCTGCCTGGGGAACTCATCAAACTGGGACTTCCCCTTGAAGGATGGATATATTTGTTTTAACCATCCCATGTGGTACACGACAGTGAGAAGAAAGCTGCGTAGGAGTGGAGGACAATGCCTAGGTTTCATTTCATAATGAAGTAATGCAGGTGTCATATTCTACAAACTGGGGACACTGGGTGAGTGTGGAAAATATTGCTTAATATATTGGTACTTGAGCCCAGAGATCTGGACTGAAAACAAGAGAGACCCAGAAGTCATCTGACATCAGAAAAAGCACGCAGAGAGTGGAGGAGCCTAATGGGATGATCATGTTGTTTGGGATATGTTAGCAAATATCATCCTTCAGAAAGGATGAAAAATGCATGATGCTTTTCTCTTCTAAGTCTGTGTTTATTAAAGAAATAGAGGAGATTTGTACATATAGATGGGAGACCAGAGGGTCCCAATGGTGATGGATTGATAGAGATGACAAGCTTGGGATGTCAGCCAAAGGGGCTGGAACTCTCTATCCACTGATACTGCATTGCTGCGTGAGTTTCCTTCTGTTATCCACACTGAAAGGGAAGCCCATAGGCATGCTGTGTGGCTATTTTTTAAAATCACATGCAACAGTAGTCACGTCCTATATAACTACATAATACTCTATTTTCGGTATTTGTGTGGGAATTTGTCACTTGCTTCTAGCCAGTGGATTTTTGTCAAGCAAAAGGAGTGTTTTTGGATGTCGCTCATGTTTCAAGAGTTGCTTTTTGTTTAGACAAATATTTATCCTGATTTACCTATGGGCACTGGATTTAATAAGATGCAAATTTTTAGAAGAAGAGGTAGCCTTTCCAGGGAGCTTGAGGAAATAAACAGGAAGAAATCATATTGAGAAACATGCATAGCACAGACTCAGTGACAGACTCTAGACCACAAGCCTCCTATTCGACAGCAGCAGAGGGCTAGGTCTTTAGCTACAGAGATACAAGGAGGGGGAATGTTCCGTAATCTGAGTGAGCATGTTCTTCTTTACTCATTTCTATATGTAGAATTCATCTGTGCCTTTTGGACCCCTTTGGAATAAAAGACTTTAATAAATCAAGTCTAGACCCCGATTTAAATCAACTATGAGCTATGTATTTTGATAATCTTTTATACAGCCAGAGAAACGAATGAGATGCTTTTAAAAGGCAATATGATGAGTCAGGGATAATTCCAGGCATTAACACACCCTGGCAGGGTCTTGCCCTTTTATCTGCTGCTGTGAATTTTGTAAATTTTTCTTTTAAATTTAAAATAGTTTTTTTCACATAATATATTCTGATTATGACGTACCATGTCCTAACTCCTCCCACATCTTCCCCACTTCCCCACCCACCCAAATTCACACACTTTCTTCTTCTCTTGTAAATTTGTAAATTCTTAATTGAAGACTTTGGATGGCCATAGCACCTCACTGCTATCTCTTTTTGGAGTTAGAGCTGTTTGACTCATTTTAGTGCTTACTTTATGATTTAGAGTTTTGTCTTTTTCATTGTATTATTCTTTCTAGGATGCAGACCCATATTTTCTTTCTCCTTCCCTCCTTCTCCCCTCCCTCCTTCTTTTCTTCTTCATCTGCCTAAGTAATGAGAGGTCAGACTTAGGAAATAATCAAGATTGTATTATATTGCAAATCATTAGCTATACGACTCCCAGACAATTTAGAAGTGTATGCCTCAAGTGTCTTTGCAGTTGGGAAAGCCAGAGAGTTGAAGGAAAGCATCCAACTATGAAAAGTAGAAGCAGGAGTAGTCCAGGCAAGCGAGGCAGGCTGGATTTTCAAGCAGTTTAAATGAGAGGTCAAGGGAAACACAAGGTACCAAATCTTGACAGGTAATAAATCAAGCCCACATGTCAGCTATTTCTGCTCCACGATGAGTTAGAGGAAAGAGATCTCTTGGCCAGGAATATCTGACACACAGCAGACATTCCTCAGTAGAGGAGCAGCAACCTGACAGCCTTAGCTTTGATAGGCTTTTCAAGGCTGTACAAGTTGGCTAACAGTTCCAATTTTAACAGGTTTCTAGCTTCAGGAAGTTGCTCCTCTTTCTTGTTTACAGAAAAACCAACCAACCAACAAACCACCCAAACAAACAAAAAACCCAAAAATTCCCACCACCTTCATTAAGTGAAAGGATAATACTCTGATATGGGTATAAAGTCAATAGGGAAGGCATGATCATACATTGAAGCCTTTCTGTTGAGTTAAATTCTGTGTTGCTGACTTCCATTAATACATGGCATTTACTGTTTTCAAAGTATATTTTAAATGTTTATCTTGATCTACTAGCAGCCAGTGTTCTTTTTCATATACTTTATCATTTTGTTCACAATTTTTACATTATTTTACATGTATTATCATTTTTACGTGTGTGTGTGTGTGTGTGTGTGTGTGTGTGTGTGTGTGTGTGTGATGTATGTGTAGACGTGTGCATGTATATGGAGAACAAAGGGTGGTCTCAGTTCTCTTACTTGACCGCTTTGACAGGGTCCCTCACTGAACCATAGTTGCTAAGCTGCCTGGCAGGGAAGCCCACGGATCCCTCTCTCCACATCCTCTTGTTCAGAACTGTTACAGGAGTGAGCAGCCACTCTTGGCTCTCGGCATCTTATGAATGTATTGAGAATCTTCCAGCTCGGGTATCTATGCTTATGCAGCCAGCTCTTTACCCGTCTTGCCAGACCCTTCATTACTATTTTGTCATAAACATTTTCTCACAGAGGAGTGCAGTTCATAGGGCACAATGGTATTGATCAGTTTAACATTTTAAAAAGACTAATATTTAGTTGGGTATTCTAGTCTAAATGATGTAAAAAAGATTAAGTGAAATAAAAGATGCTTCAATGAATTTTTAATTGTTTAACATAAATTCCTTTCTTTACTTGAATTACCTCCTCAAGTAAATGTTATAAATTGCAATGTTGGATCAGAGGGTAGAAATATTAAATAAAGCTTATTTTTAGATTTTAATCCAACTTCAATATCGTGCACAAGTTGCATTCTTCCTCCATTTTATGGATTGAGAAATTGAGCCTGAAAATGAAGTGGTTCACTGGGTCAGGCAGCCAACAATTGGCAGGATCATCCTGTAACATGTTTCTTGATATAGTTTTTTTTCATTTTAAATAAGAAAAGCCAAAAACTTTTATTCATTTTGCTTTAAAAAATATTTTTCCTTTTTCGTGAGTTTGTATGAGTGGTATGCATGTTCACATACATATTCACATGTGTGTGGGAGCATTGTGTGCATACATGTGGAGAGGGTAGTATGCGTGTGTTCACATGTGTATGAGAGCATGTGTATGCATACATGTGGAGGTCCAAAGTTATATTAGAAATCTTCCTCAATCAATCTTCTATCTTGTTCTTCAGACAGAGTTTCTCAGTCAAACCCAGAACCTGCAGATCTGGCTAGTCTCTTTAACCAAGTTGTCCAGGATCCCCTCTCTCTGCCCTCCCAGGCTACGATCACAGGTGGGCCACCATGTTCACCCTCCAGTTACACGGATTCTGGGCTTCTGAACTCCGATTTGTTTGCTTGTGAGGCAAGCATTTGAACCACTGAGATATTTCCCCAGTTCCCTGTGTTACTTTTAAATTGTGCTTATAATCCTCAACTTCATGATTTTGGCTATAATATTTTGGAGGAAGGGTTTCAAATGAAGATATTGATGGATTCAATAACTTTAGAGGACTTCCATTCTATGATACTAGAGTAAAACAATCAAGTTAACAATGATTAGCACTGATTAAGTATAATGTAACAGGTACAGTTCAAGGCTTTAAATTGATCACCATATGGAATTGGTTTTACTTTACTATGTCCACAAGAACTTTAGTATGGAAGTCCCTACTTAACAGTTGCTGGAGAGACTGCCTCCTTGTTGAGCACTAGCTGCTCTTGTATAGCAGCCTGGTTTGGTTCTCAGTACCTATATTAAGTGGCTCACAACCACCTGTTACTCCAGATCCAAGGGATCTGACATCCATCTCTGGCCTCCGTGGGCATCTGCATGCATGTAGTATGTATACACACACTCAGGCACAAGCACATACATATGACAGAATGAACAAAGACAGGGGGAGAGAATGCCCAGTATTACTAAGTGCAGATTCTGGGTTGTGAATTTTATGTCATTCCCCCCCAATACTCAGTTACTGTTAGTCCCAGAATCAACATCTCCTTTTCTCTTAGGTTAGCTATGGCCCTTTGGTTTGTGTTTGCAAAAACTCTCCCAAGTTCTGTGGCCAGTATTCTGATAGCATCGGCATCCTGCCCAGTGTTTGAAGCTGGCATGACCCAACTTTGTCGGGTGGAGTTGCTTTCCATGCAGAACAGATGAGCTGAGTAAAGGCGTGTGCCACCACCGCCCGGCTTTCCCTATGGCTTGCTAATAGCTCTGACCCCTAGGCAACTTTATTTATTAACATACAAATAAAATCACATTTCAGCACAAATAGAATACCACTATATTTCCCCTTTTCTAATTTAATAAAAAGAGAAAAAAAGGAAAGTTGTAACTAATATAAGAAAAACTATATACAAAAGTACAATAACTATATACAATATATACAAGTGATGAATACCTAAACAATGTCTAGTCCATTTGTATTTGACAAATTCAGAGAAAATAATTCCATTGCTTATCCTATTTTGGTAAGTCCAAAATGTACCTAATTCACTTTCTATCCTAACTAATTTTCAACTATAA